>JAQFZW010000014.1:0-180834 GCA_034687055.1 Heteromurus nitidus | reverse complement strand
CCACCCCCACTGTAGCCACCACCTCCGCCGTAACCCCCGCCAAAGTCTCCTCCAATACTGTTTCCGCCGGACCAGCCCCAGCCCCCATGACCATGACCCTTGCCAACTAATAGAAACAAAAGCTCTTCCCAGTCATGTATGGACGGCCAGTTATTATAATGGCCGTATTTGCCTGAGATGCATGACTTCACGAATCCACCATTATGCAGCGTGATTCCTAGCAAACTAGTCTGCAAAATGGACCAGAAACAATAATTTCATCCAATTATAATTTAATCATGTGATGGCATCTGTATATTTGTTAGTTTGAGCATGACAATCTTACGACAACCACTGTAGAAACCAGTCCTTCAATTCTGCCCTTCATTTTCTGTGTATTGTTACTGGAACACTGGACGTTGCTTCACTTTCGTAAAATTTGGAATACCCTCTTGCAGCAATTTTTTGACAGGGTACTACTGTCTGGATAGTTAAAATGGGTTTCACGTATTTGGCTATATCGCTAAATCACCACAGTCTTCAAAAACTCCATGTTTCTTTGTGAACACAAAGCAAACAAGCTATGAAAACTTCGTTTTCACTCACGACATTGTATAAGATTGGTAACAAAATGACACTTCGGAAACCGAATTCGCGCACTGGTATTATTGCACAAGTAGAGGGTCAGTGTGATGCGCTTGGTGGATGGATGTGGCACTACAGACATTGAATGCGAGTCTGTATTTGTTTGCAATTAGTAACAAGAAATATTACGCTTTAGCACGTCATTCTTGGTGCCGACGGTAATCGAAGCGCGCTCGCCAAGGAACCATCTACAATTTCGCTGTGAGTGGATTTCATTTTCTAACCGAAGAGATGTATTTAAACACATGAGTTTGAAAGCTTGTAGATTTAGGTTGATATGAGAATGTGAATGTGGCTACGGAGAGAGAGAGAGAGAAGTCAGTAAGCTGTAAGCTATCCACATACGTACTTACTTACTTGTTAGTTAGAAATTATAGCACAATATAGTTAGTTCTACCCTCACCCATTAAAATCTTCGAACCGTGGACTGCAATTGCATATTAAGGGTTAAGCTTGTGGGTTGTTTTTTTTTGGTGAATGAGCCCCTTTTGTGTTAGCTTTGAGTAAACCATGAGAGCGATTATAAGATTCATGTAGAGTCAATTACGAAGGATCCCTTTCGTATTTGTTATGTGGCTTGTTAAGTTGATGGGTCCTTTTGATATAATGTTTCTTCCACTGAAAATAAGGCGCATTTCAAATTTTGCGAATGTACTTTGCTCAGATATTTACAATTTACAAAGGGATTTGAATTTAAATTGAATAGGAGTTACTTAAGCGGCATTTGAAATAGGATTGCGTCTACAAAGGTAGGGAAGTAATAATGGTAATAGTAATCGCAAAAGGGCTAGCATACACATTACACACAAGTGATACGAACATTATATGTCTGCATTTTTGCGTTGTGAATTCGTCCAACTTTCAGTTTGCATATAAAACGCAGTCACACATGCAGGGCATAAAAAAGGATGACGAGGATGTAGAAAGTTTTTTTCTGAAAATAAATATTGATTTGAAATACAAGGGAATGTAATGTTGAGCTGTGATTGTCAGTCCCAAAGACGTGCTTGAGAATGAAAACATTAAGCACGTAGCCAGAGGGTGCATATAGGAAATCCGGGCTAGTGTTGCAGGAAGAATGTTCTTTTGACGATGCAATAATGAAGGACCATCACGTGGTGGCTGTGGCATGCATGGGTCAACTTGTCGTGTAAACAAGTAATTAAGACGACGTGCAAAAGTGTGTTTTATGGTATCTTGGGGAAAAAATTAGAAAAGGTTTCGACTTTTTGATCCCTTTTATAATGGCTTGGAATGATCTTTTTTGGATGATTTTACTATCCAAATTAGCAAACAAATGAAAACATGTTATACGTCTATTTTCCTTATTGTAGAACAAGTACTAGTGCCCTATATCCTGGCACAACTTATCTCAAATGCAATGCATAAACACATACAAGCAGACATGGTCATCGATAGAGTTTCTGCACAAAAGTTCCGACCAAGTGTAAAGATATGGCCACTTATCGTTGTTTTTTCCGTAATTACAAGGTGAGCTGTGATCTGATGATGCACACACGTATTCTACCGTGAACATCAGCCTTTCTCCAATACTAATCATCTCAAAATCTCAAATTTCAAAGTGAAGAGGACTCTTCTTAGAGGAGTCCGGTGATCTATTGCAGTTTCTCATTTGTTCTGACTGAAATAATGCACACGATGAGCTGTGATTTACTACAGCGCACGGATTCGCTCGCACACACATACGCACACTGAAGAGATGAGGAGATCAAGAGGCTCATCATTAATCTCAGCAGAGCATGCAAAACTTCATTCATTCATTATCATTACGCTGTACGCTCCATACTTGCAGTGGAGATGAGAAAGGTATGATACAATATGCACTACATATTCTATTAACACCTTGCGAGATTCACTTAAGATCTAAAAGATCCATTATGCCTTCACGTGTAAGAGGCATTGCTTTCTCTCCATTTAAATGCATTCCTATTTTGAGTGATGAAGAAGGTGGAAGATGAGAGGAGCAGAATTAATAATTATTAGAAGTAGGACATCGACCATACTATCTCAACAGACAAATCATCCAACACACATTTCAATGAGAGACAAAAAATACACGTAATGTTTTTGTGCGTATGTACCTACTCGTGCGCATGAAAACAAAGAATTTTCTTTTCGAAACAAAAGTTTATTTTTGGGGAGAAACATATGAGCATAGGTGTGTTTGCGTGGGATTATATTCGCTACTCACACCTCACACACTCCTGTGGTCAGCTTCCTTTCTGCTGGTTGCATTTTTCTGAAAACGTTTTCAAAAAAGGACTGTTCTCCGTGCTGCGGTTTTGACTTTGACTTTCAAACTCGAAACGATGATGATGATGGAGATAATGATTCCTTTGTGGAATGTTACTTTTATTTCACTCACTTTGCATATCTTTTTTGAACTGCAATTGTAACAAGTTTATAAAGTACCTGCATACATATAGTTTACACATTTACTTACAATACGATAAATACAATTTTTCTTTGTACACACATACCTAAGACTTGTATATGTAGAGGATATAATTTGTATGTATACGATTTTTTCATGTAGCTACATGGGTACTCATGTACATTGATAAGTACAAAATGTAAAACAAGGCATGTAGTTAAATGTATGTACACATTATGGGAAATGTGAAACAAGCACAATTTGTTCAAGTCACTTTGTTGGCTCTAACAAAAAATATTAAAATAATTCACGTATTAAAAACAGTGTTTTACAAATATGTACAATTATATCGGTCGTCATTTGTTATGCTATGCCCACTTGGGCATGTGTCTGTCGACTTTGACGGTGGCAGCCACAGCGAGGTTTCACCTGAGCCATATATTTTACTCAAGTGGAAAAGGAGAGAGCATTATTTTTAAAAATTATGAACAAATCTTGTTTAATACAATATCATTTGGGTAAACTGTACAAAGTAAAAATGATACTTGGACAGAAAATAATCATTTCCCCGTTTGCTTCATTTTTGTGTATTAACATCAATTAACATGATAGAGTACAGATCAACCTTCCGCTTTGGTTAATTATAGGCTTTGAAATTACATAATATTCATTAGCTTAGTCCTATAATAGCATAGTTATGTAAGTGTACTTAGAGAGTTCTTTTTTTACAATATCATTTGTCATGGTCAAGTTTGCACCTCGTGAATTTGTCATCTGTAGATTTATTTTGCTGTGTTCCTATTAACGGCTACCCACGAGCAAACAACCTATTACCAACATAGGTTGTAAGAACCTATGTTTTGTGTATGTGCGTTAATAAAATAACGCATGTATATAGCGACGTGAAAGCCGCACTCCTCACCTCATTTTTAAAAAGTCGTTTTCAGTTTTTTGGAATTGAACTTATATTCTGATCTACGTTTACATCTAAAACTAGTAGCTAATTTATAAATTTGCTTTTTTTGTAATGAATTGTTCCATTTCAAGTTGCGAGAATGACTTTAAATGATGGTTCCACATGAGAAATCTGCGTACAGTTCGGAAGACGATGGACATTCCAAGGCATCAGTGAAACCCACGAGTTGTCGAAGCAGTCCTTTCGTTCTGTAAAATAATAGAGACGAGTGGACGTGTCATGCAAAAGCCACAATGAACATCATTTTTATATTCTCGGTCGAATGAACGCGAGGTATTTAACATGCATCTTGATCATCATACCTGTGGTCATGAGCTAATGTGGTAAACGAGTAATGCTCCAAGTCATGGTAAAGAAGGTTTTGAACTGAACACTGAGACTGTGAAAAGACACACATGAATCCCGATCATTAATAAATAATTAAGAAACTCGCAATACAAGTTTGAAATTTTGAATAAGGAGCACATGTGTGCAAAATGCGTACCTGAACGTATGAGAGAAAGAAGAGAGCATTTGGAGGCAAGTTTTCCAGCGCCGGCAGGCCAAGGAATGTATCCACGAGCTCATGATTTTCCAACGCCTCCAACGCAATCTGTACTCCAGCCAAGTGAATCGTTGTATCGAGAGAGGTTTGCTCAATGTAATCACTATCATCAAGGCGGATATTCACAAAGAAAGACACCAAGCATGTTCTTCGTTGCTCGATCTGTAAGCATACATAAAATAGCATTCACATCATTGATCATCACTGCTCAATTTCAAACACTACGCAAGAAGTTGAACTGTCTTACCATATCCCGGATTGTCTGCACTTTGGAATCTTTGTCGGACATGAGATTTCCACTGGAAGCATACAAGCCTTGCTCAATACCAAATGCACGAGCAATTGCTTCGCCCATTTCCACTCCAATCGACCCGAGCAAGAGAGGTCTGCAAGGGAAGCAAAAGCGTTCAATTCATAGCTCAAGAAAGTTATGTGTTAAAAAATTACGGCCAAATGAAATGTTGGTTTACAAGTGGCTTGATCCCATTGTAAGAACACTTCGCTGAAGTACACATTCTGGCACCACAATTTGATTCGTCGTTGGCATGAATTGGATATGGTGCGGATGCTGACTCAGCACTTGAAGAATTGGTGCCTCCTTCTGCGTACTTGACAATGTTCGCTGTTCCATGTAAGCTTCAAACTCAATTGCGTTACGCACATTTGTGAACCATTCGTTCTTCTGAACATCCAATGGAAGGTAGAACTCTTTGATTAAGGTTCGGTTCGAGAAGGGAGTCCCGATATGAATCATCATTAGTCTTAGCTGGATAAAAATGTTCAATCATGGAAAAGTCAAACTCGTGAACATTTTGATAAAACATACGCGTGTACTCGGAAAGGAAAATGGCATATAGTCACCTTATCCAGCAAAAAGTTCCTTAAAGACTCATCATATTTTGTTGTTGCCTCATTGATCCTGTTCACTAATGCAAGCTGCATTGAATCAAACATGTCATTCACCTATTCAAAAACAAACGAAAACCTCATTATAACTCCCTATCTGCATCTCCTCATCGTCCACATTCATGATGGCAGTGATAAAATCGCATGTATACTTTGTCAAGACGCTCATTGCGATCTTCGCAATTCTCAGACAGTAAGAAGTCAGACGCTTGCCTAAAGTAGTTCATCGTCTCATCAATACAGAACTCCCAACGGGACAAAGATTGTCTGCGACCTGAGCATTCAAATATGTTATTATTTATTATGTGTGATTGACACAATTAATGACCCATTTACACGGATGTTTTTCCTTGTATACTTTATTTACCTGTGATTTCTCTACGGAACATGTCATACGCTTCAGAGAACTCTCTGGACAGGTACGGAAGGTACTTTTTGCTTAGATGCCACATTAAGTAGTTGTTCAGCGTTCTACATAAAATTTATTTATTTAAAAAAACGTCAACATTTCCGCTCCAATAAGTCGCATTTCACGATGAAGAAGCGTTATCATTACGTTTTATCTGTAGAGGAAATGATTGCCGAAATATCCGTAAGATAGTTGAGAGAAGTGACAAGCACTTCCGTCTGCTCGTTGATATTCCCTTGAGGAAACATGGACTTGAGGAGGTCTGGCCAGAATATCTAAACAAAGCATAATTATACTGTACTGTACTGTAACTCATCATCATTTGTTGTTGGCTTCTTCTTGTTGGCGTTACCGTGCTCGACATTGACCGAAGTTGAGAGACGGAGACTTTCTGGAATGTTTCCACAGGATCTCGGAGCGACTCCGGGCTCGGGCTGATCTCCGCAATTCTCTTTTCATAGTTGAAAAGTTCGGAAGCGAACTGCTGAGCGTTCACGCTATTCGCTCCCAAAATCTGAATCATGTCCTTCACATGAAACTTGAATGCCTCAGCGACCTACACAGTGTGATGCGGGGAATTATTTGCATGCCTTTTGTGCATTCACTAGTTTGGTGGCAAAATGAAATTATAAAAGTGTTCCAGGTTTTGAAAGAAATTGATACAAGGTTCAAAAGGAAGAAGAATACATATAAATATCATGTCATCAATGTTCATAGAATGCTAAAGTGCAACTCATAAAAAGTATATAAAGATTTTTCTTCTAATGAAAAGAGTGACTTTGTGTTTCTTGTTCGCTTCAAGTGCAGAAAAAATTGCAGAAAAATGAGTAGAATTCAAATGCGTAATTATACGGTAAATAAGTGGTTTTTACTGTGTGTACGATACACTTTTGCGTTTCTCGTAAAAGAACTTGTGCAGAGAGTCAAAGAGCAGGTCTCGGCATCGTTTCGAGCACTCACGTCTTCCCAACACCCTCTAGAGAAGATCCAGATAGAAAGACAAAAAAGGAAAAAATATTTCTTCTTTCAGTTTGGATAGCCATAAGCCCCAGATCAGATGGATTCTAAAAAATCATTCTCAATTGCATTCTCGAAAAAAGTTTTATCGCAAAAATATCCCAGCAAGACACAGACACAGGCAAACCAGAATTCACATTTTAGGAACATGCTTCCATATAAGCTCCCAAACGTTAGTTTCGCACCCCAAAAATGTGTGTAGGTATGCGTTTGGTGCATACATTATCAGCATCACCCACTCATTCTGGAGAAGCCAATTTGCATGCAGGATGATTCAGTGCATTCTACCAAAGAGTTCAGGGTTAAGCGATTTTAAAGCAAGAAATGTGCAATTCAAATAAAAACGTAGCCAAGTAATCATGCTGTAGCCTAAAATGTACAGTAGTTTTGTTAGCTGTTAACGGAAAGCAAAAGTCAGTTTAGTGTCAACACGTGTAATGAGTGTAGCTCTTGTGTAGTATGTAGGTTCATGAAAATAGGGTCACATTTCTGGTAGAAAACCAAGTACACACAAGGCAGAACAGCTAAGAATCTTGAGCAGAGAGGGTCACTCTGTTCTTGTTACCTTATTGTCTAGCTCAAAGTAATACTTTTTATCTGGAAGACTCAAGCCACCGGGCGAAATCTGCAAAATTTCACACACAAAATAATATTTTTGTAAACATTCGCAAAAATCCGGAAATGATACAATTTACAAGATGCAACTTCTCACTTTGATAATATTTCTGGACGGCACACGTGGATCGGGGGCAACGCTTATTTGGAAGAATGGGCTCACTCGATACTCCCCATGAAGCTTTTTCAACACTCTTGGGAGATCAAAGTCATTCTGACGGAAATCTCGGAGAGCGTGCCAACCTCCTATTTCGAAAAGAAATCATAAATCCGTCATACTCTTTCTCTCTGAATATGATGCGGTGCGTTTGGTTAATGGATGTGAAATACTAAAATGCTTTTGAGTACCGAGTGATTTTATGATTCTCTGAAGTGGCTTGTTTCCATCAGCCTCAATGTACTCGAGACTCATGCACGAGTCATAGAACCTCTTCATTTTTCCAGAGACGCTGTTCGGCTCCTCGAATACGGACGATGGAAAAGTGTTCAATAGTGTTCTTACTTTACTTTTTACTACAATTAAGCAATCTGCATGTTTCAAACCTATTCATGACTTAATTACACAACAAAACGTATTTAATTTAATGATCACCTTCTAACTGATGCTCCAAATTGGAATCCCAGTAGGCACGCGAGTCTGGAATCGGACTGCTCTGCAACCATCCCCCACAAGCGAACTCCCACACATCTTGGCAAGGTTCTGCGGAAGCGTTCAGGGATTCGAGGATCTGTATAGATTTTTTATAAATATTTCATACAATTTCACGAAAACATGTCTTCGTTTGTCATAAAACACTTGTATCAAAACATTGACTACCTGAGCGCTGAAAGCGTGACATTGTGCACTTTGGCACGTGGGGAACGACGGAGATTGTGGCCAGAGCGCTAGCAAAATGATGAGTATGAGGAGGAGGAGGAATATCAGAAAGGAGGAGAAGAGGAGGTAGAGAAGGGAACGTTTTGGGGTGAGCCTGCATTTCCTCGCGCAAACATCTAATTTACTTCTTCCCTCTCCCCTCCCCCTGGAATCAGTGTCGCCTACGGACTCATCGTCATCACCACCCCGAGACTTCGTCGTCCCCATTGAGATCTCCTCTTTTCTTTTGCTTTTCCCACCTTTGCCTCCACCTCGCTTTGAGTTGGAGCCACGGAGAGGCTCACCTTCCTCCGGACATACGGAGTCCGTCAGACCGTTCCCGGGTAAACCCTTGTTCTCCACAACTTGACTCTCCATCTCGGCTTCCAAAAAATATGTGTCCTAAGTTATTTGTGTCCGCTGGAGCTTAACTCGATACCTCGTTGCTGCCCACATGTGGGTTCTTTGGGCTTCGCACAATTTACACGTTACTTCGCCGACATTTACTTGACAAACCTTAACTTCAACACCAAATTATTTTCTTAGAATTTCGCAATTACAATTCATCTTCATACAGATTGATTAAATGTTACATTCTTGAACTTTAAGTGTTGCGGACATACAGTATTTCACTTTCCTTCGTTCTTCGGCTTTCCAAGCAACCGACATTTCACTCGGACACCATCATGAGACGTGGCACTGTGGCACCATCACCACCTGAAATCAGGCGAAACAATTCAACTCGTTTTAATGAGCCACAAAGTCATTTCAGCTTGACGTTTCTCCTGAAGTCTCTCTCTGTATGTTACTCCACATGTAACTAAATGACAATTTAATATTCCTAGTTTGCTTGATCTTCTGTGTATCTCACTTCTACAATGATGCCGAGGAAGGTTCGGTTCTCCGTCTGGAATGAGTTATTGACGGTGTTGTTAAAAAAGTGCAAGAAAACCTGTCTCTAACCTTGCGAATACTTTTTTCTACATGTAACAACGATGAATCGTCGGTGTATATGCTCTCAGCCTCTCAGCTCTCCTCATGCTCTCTCCATCCAAACCCATCTCCCAATTCTAATTCCAAAGCTCATGCATTCACCTGTGGTTTCCCTCAGGCATTTTTTCCACATTTCATGAGATCACTCAACGGAGCAACAATCAGAGAATAAAAACCAAGAAAACTTCACCGCTCTCAAGTTTTCTGAGAGGGTAAAGTAAAAGCTTGTGAAGCCAGAAAGAAGATTGCGTATATATCTCAAATGCATTCTTGGCCGCTCACACGCGTGCAGCAGCAGAAAGAAGCTCATTGCCTTTTCTCTCTCTCTCTCTCTCTCAACGACCATTTGGAATACGAGGATGATGAGAGCGTTCGCCAAATGTGATCGAGACAAGTGATAAAATGCTCACAACAACAAACTGAATAACTGAAAGCTTGTTTTGCATGCCATTATAAAACACACACACACTTTGTTATGTATGCGAAGATCCTTCATTCTTTCAAATGCCAAACGCAGACAAAATCCATTTATCCTTCATGCCGCTCAAGTCTCAAATGCATTATCCGTGAACATACAGAGCGGAGAGAGATGCATTCTGTCAGAAGTCCATACATTTTATCGTACACCTTGTTGGTAGCCCAGCCGCAGGTAGGTATTCCGCTAATAATGCGAGAACCTTATGCCTTGATAATGACCGAAATATGCTCACGTTTTTTGAGAACATTGCACTGGAAAGTGGAGACATTAGAGAACAAGTCCTCCGGATACAAATAATTTGGCAGGATGTAACACACATTGTATTGTTATGTAAGGGAATGATGCATCATTTCACTTCTATTTTTCACTGGGACATCGTCTTTGTGTGTGTGGTACCCGAGCAGAGCAAATGGTCCTGGGGGAAATTGTATGCTATATAAAGCTCGAACTAAAACGAGACCTCGCTATACACAAGTTTTGATGTAGTCGACCGGCATATATTGTCGTGTTTGTGTATGATGCAGAGATGTTGCAGATACCTCTCAACTGAAAGTTAGGATCCTCAAGAAGAGGCTTACTCATCAACCAGTAAAACAGACTCTCTGGATGTATGTATGACTAGAAGCATATTTGTCTGTTCAGATCGACTCTCATCCTGTTTGCTTCTTCGGTGAGGGTATACCTACATTACGAAGAATAACAGGTGGTGCAGAGATAATAAGGTGTTTCACTAAACTGCAACGAAAAAGAAACTTTGTGCAAGTTCGTTGCTGTCGGAGGGAGAGGTGACGAAGGTGAGTGAGCTTATGTTTTACAATCCACGTAATAAAATCTATACCAGCTTTCTAGACACCACTTCACCAAAGCAGAACGAAGTTGCAAAAATAAGTTGACTCCGCCCACATGTCAATCATGGAAAAGTATGAACTGCAATTTTTAACGAAAAATTGACGAAAGAGAAGAAGGAATATTATGCTATTTTACAAAGTATACAGACCAGACCAGGAGTCGGCAAGTGCAGTTGGCAATTATATGCTTCTTCTATTTTTTTTACAAAAATTAAGATTGTAATAAAATGCAAATTTTATGGGATGCACAGAAAGCTGTAATGCGTGCACAGTACTTTCTTTGAAGAAAATCTAAGGTACTAAGATCCAAGTAGGAGCAAAAAACTGCCAACTCGGCACAATCAAATGCATAAATTGTTTATAGCCTCTTTCCACTCCGCTTGAACTCTTTATCCACCATCCACCCCCACCAAGACGCTGTCGTTAACATATCCAAACCAAACCAAATCCCACCAATTTTTCATGGCAATGGCAATCAATAAAGATTTTTGAAAATTGCGGAAATGCCACACACACCAGCTCAAATTTTATATCGATATTCCTGGCATTAAAAATAAAGTCTTGAGTAGAAAACCCCGATTTCTTCCCCATTTTGAAAAGAAAGCAGGAAAGTGTATTTGACGCGTAAATAAGCAACTGCTCTGTCATTTATCATTCACACATGATTCCCTTCATCTCCTCACGTAATGAGACTCCTGAGGGTAGCACGTCGAACATGCGTATGCACTCTGTCTACCACATTATTTTTTTCTTGGTTACTTGCCATCTTATTTATTACAAAGTGTAACAGGCTTTTAGAGTTTGATATTTGCCATCCGGTACACGAGCTCTCCTTTCCCTTGGATTGCTCAATTGGATACTTCGGCGTAAGGAAATTAAACACTACGATTTGCCACGGCTCACTAGTTGCCTAAATGAAAAAACATTTTTGCATTTCGTCTATATTCCATAAGAAAAATATTACTCTTTTGCGGATGGAAATGGCCCAGAAATGACAAGTCACTGAACCAGAACTCAAATCAATTGGGAAAAACATTGACACATTAGAAGAGGAGGAAAAAAGATGATCCCTTTGCTTCGTAAGAAAAACAACTTCCCAGCATTCCGGCATATACACGCGTATATACCGGCAAACAGCATTTTCCGTTCCGTTATTTCAGCATTTCCTTGTGATGATGGAGAAAAGCTTTTCTCTCTCTCAATTTCATATATATTTTTTGCCCTTATGCTTCCACAATGCTAATGCTGTTTACGGTAATGATATGTGATAGAAGGCTTCTCTCTCTCCCTTTTCTCCAGTCGGATTACTGTCAGCAGAGAGGAAAAACTACGCACATTCTTCCTGCTTAGGACACGACTCAAAATGTCTCATAGTCAAGACGGAGGAAGCGCTTTAGACGTGGTGCAAAACCAAAAGGCAATGACACAAGCCGGCACCACCACCGGCATACGAACACGGAAGGACTTGATGCTGTGTTCGTTGCTTTGTTATGTCCCTTGTTTCATATTGTAAGAAAAAAAATGCATATCAAATTATAGTGTAATAATAGTAATAATAGAGACGAGTAAGATATCTTGCTTTGTAAGCAAGTAGTCCACATATGAGAAATGCATTAGAGTAAAAAAAATTAAAGGAGAAATATGTGAATGTTGAAGAAGACGCAGCAGCGACAATATGAGATGAGATGAGCACAAATGATGCGATGAATGTTGTTTTTTACTCATACTCTAGACTCACCAGAGGCAGAGGCATATGTGGCCCAGAGAGTTGTACGTTATGCATAATATGAAATAAACATAAAAAGAACGACATACAATAAAAAAGATTGATCTGGTATGTCAGCGAGGAAAAAGTGTGTGTGTTTGAGAATGTGAGGAGATGATATGGAGAATGGAGTGAGCTCGGTGCGTTCAGCACAAAATAGTGTATGAGTCTATCTTTAATATCATGCATTATGCAGGCGACTACAACGAGCTTATGTAGGTTAGCTTGCTTTGTCGTTACTAAAACATGGAACAAAAATTGTACCTATGTCTCATACCGTCATCTGAGAGAAGATCTCTGGATACTGCAAACGTAACGCTACTTTTTAGTTCATTATTTAGTAAATTCGCTTGGAGAAAAATGAGAGTGCGTGTTGCTGTATAAAACCTATGGAATGGAGTGCTGCGGCATATCTCTGCTAAATGAATACGTACAACGAAAAAATAACAAAATATGAGTAGTACCTAACTCGGCTCCTCATTATCTCCAGACATCCAAGTCCAGTAATAATAATTGTCGTTACGAAGATGGTGATAAAATTGGCGTGACTGGGTGACAATAGGATAGTTTTGTTGGGCGTAATTGGTCACAAGATGGACACACTGACACAAATTTCACATTGCTCGTCGTTCGAGTAGTCACAGAGGAGGAATCCCACTGGAATAAAAATAATCTACAACAAAAAGGACTTCACTTTCACTCAAACAAACTTATAGCCTTTTCCCTTCTTTATTTCGCGAAAGGGCATTTGTTCTTGGTCTAATAAATCAGTTGGCAGCGGAGCTTATGGGAAATTACGACTTGCAGCAGTTCCGGGTCAGTAGCAGACAATGGAAAATAGTAATACTTTTGATTCCATGTTGGAGCACACTGGAGCACAGAGCACAAGCTACTCCTCCGCAATGCTACTTCAGATTGATTCCCCTGCATTCGTGCAAAATGAGAAAGAAGAACGAAGCAACGTTCACATTCTCAAACATGTTTCTTCCCTTCACTTTCTTTCTTTTCTCTGAAACAAAAAAGAAACACACGTTGAGTCTTGTACTTTCATTTTTTGACAGCTATCACCAAAGGAGAGAAAGGGAAAATCCTCTCTGCTCCCGGTTTGACGGAAGAGAAAATCAGGAAGAAAATAGAATGTCTCTTCTCTGCTGTGAGTCAGAGAAGCTTCAGAGAGAAAACTAAAAAGATATTTCTTCTAGAGAGAGTCCCGTCAACTATTGTCTTGAGAGCTTTGTGCAAGTACACACATGCGCACTAAATATGATTCTACCCTTGTTTCCTTCTACGAGCATTCTCCAGTGAAACACTGAAGAAGGTTAGTATTCAGCATGTATTTTCGGATCTGACTCACTCGCCACTCTCAAGAAATGTCTCGCGTGTGTGGTTCAAACTATGTAAATTTTGTAATGCGAAACGAATTGGTAACGAGGAGTTAAGAAAAGCATTATTTTTTATACCAAATTCCCTTCTGCTGAAGTCTGGAATTGTCTTCTTTACACAAGAGAGAGCGAAGTTCACAAAAGGTGATGTGTGGATACTTCATATCGAGCAACTAAACCCATTCACTCAACTCTCAACAACCTTTTGCTGCCGACTAAACTTAGGTACGAGAAATCAAATGAGATGGAAATCCAGTACGTGATTTTATCCCTTCTCGAAGAGAATGTATTGAGTTATCATCACGAAGGATAATATAGCATAACATAACAAAAAATAATATCTAACTACATCATACTCACACATTAATATCATCTTGTGTGCATTTAAATATATGTAAATGGAAAGAGGACAGAGAGGAACACGCATGCTACATCTCTCCTTAACTCTTTTAGGTTATCCTACTTACTTTGAAAGCTAAGTGGAGATCAAGATTATGCAGATATAATGTACGTGGATTCTATCGCATACTTGAATTCGAACTCGTTTTATATCATCTTCTTACTTGTGTCTTTCTCTCCCTTTTAACATATTTTCCAAACGATACGAAAATATGTGCTTCCAACAGAGTTCTCCCAAACCTACGAACGAACACACTTTAGCCATCGGGTGGAAGTGGAAAGCATGACTCTTCTATATGACATGACGACGACACATGAGAGTTTGCACACACATTTTTCACTTCTGGCACACCAGCATCGTTATTCGCTCCTCCGAAGCTCTCTTCTGAGGATCCTATTCGAGAGAGAAGAAATATTTATTATTCATTATTGTAATATGTGTGCCACCGAAAACGACGAGCTAGAGTTAAAGTTCGCATTCTCAGTCCCATCTCCGATCTTATATGCAATAATAATCCGTATTATGATCCCTGTGGCACACAACGATGAGCTTCTACTCTCTCCCTCGTGTGCCGGTCGATCGACAGTTGTTTGCATATGTCCAGAAAGTAAAAGAAGTTAGCATAAGTAAAGCGAGATCATCATCATCTTGGTTTGCTGAAGATTTTTCCTTGTAAGAGTCATACGCAAGAAAATAATGAACTCATTTCCTCGTACATCTCACCATTTCAAATGATGCCAAAAATGTTTTCGTTTTGCCGAGGTACGTATAGTTATGTCCTCCATTATTGTTATCTCGCTCGGTTGAGTAAGAATAAAAGGGAAGGATATGCGTGATTGGCGGATTAAGTGTAATTTATGAAATATGTATATTATGAGCGAGGAGAATAAGTATGTCAATGGCTATTATTAGGAATCACGTAAGAAAAGCTTCGCACTTATCCTGTCATAATCACACATTCGAAATGTAATCAATGTGAATACCACGAAGATGACAAGGAGAACGAGCGAGAGAGATGTGAAGAAGAAGAAGACTGCTCAAGTGTGTATGTGCGCGACAAAAATGTAAACATTTATCTGAAAGTTAAACCATGTTTATCCACAGCGATGAGAGACGTGATGTTTTTCGAGCGAGTACAAAAAATTTAACTTTCTAACTGTCTCCAACGTATATGCTCTTTCCATGTTTGTTTAGGCAGTTTATTAATTTCGATTCGAGTGCGAGTCAATGTTATCGTCTCCACAGTCAGCGTATTCATTACAAGAACCTGTTTTTATTTCTGTTGATAAGGGAAATGTGCAGTGCTTGCATTCATGATGACGATCATGACAGAGACATAATAGATGAGAAGTGTACTCTACGCAGAATGAGTATTTATCTGAATATTATTATCCAGAGTATATATGTCTTTTGTTCCTATCAACACATTCGTGCGCCTAGCATATATCACTTCTGCTGACACAGGGAAATTTGTCTTGTGTGCTTCTTGATTACGTCACTCGAATGTCATGGGACAAGTTGCAAGGAAAATAGAATCAAGGACTGAAAATTTTCCATTTTCGTGTTGTGAAAATAGAACTGATATTCGTATAACGACTGTCGAGTATTGAATTGAAAATTTTAGGCTTTAGCTGAAAACCTGAACAAGGACAGTTCGCGTGAACAATAGAAACTGTCGTCCTTCTACCATAATCTTGCTTTTGTGCATTTTTGTATTCCATTTCATAATCTCTTATTATTGTACAATTTATTGAAATGGCTGTAGTCCCGACTGCTTGTTGCAAATCCAGTGTCTTCTGGCCGTGTCCCAAGTGAAGTCACTGGATTTGACCCTTGTCACAACATCATACCGCCACCACCAAACAAAACAAGTGAAAGCTTACGAATGCTTCAGTCTGAATGGAACGATGAAAAGAGATTGTTCTTGGCTACAGCAAAATGCGTATGTATATTCGTACGTATGTTTGCATAAAAAAGAGTATCCGACGCAGATTACAGCGCTATCATTGGAGCACATCTGAAAGCATAGAAATGGTAGAAAAATGACCTTTCACTTTCTTTTATCATGACAAACCCTCATTCAACCACCATCCCGATCCATCACAGCAAAAAATAGTGTGCTGACGTAGCACTGTCTCGGAGCACTTCTCTACTTTACTCATGAAGAGTGTGTGTGGCACTTATTCTTTTATTTTCCTCAACAAAAAAGAAATCCTTTTTTTGCTGCAGCGGAAACAAGAATTTCATATCGTCACCACAAATCACTCACTTATTTCTTACTCCATACGATTTTTTTCTATTCTTCGGCTCCTCCGAATGCAAAGATGACTGGTGCTGATTTTGTGTGTTTGTTGGGTTTAATAGGTAAAATGCTAATAATAGGTAAGAGTGTAATTACTATTTTGTTCTCTTATCCAGAGAGAGAAAACGACACATTTTTTTCGAGCAAAAGAGTGCTTTCTTGTTTGTACATGTGTAAAAGCCATCAGATAAGTTTTTGTGCTTTTTGCATTGGGTAAAGTTTTTTCTCGTTGTGTTCGACTTTTTCAAAGAGAAGAATGGGAGAAGGAAATTGGAAAAGTGTAAAAACTTATTTTCTTTTCATTTAATGATGAGTTGTGAGCAAGCCACGAGGCATGATGATGGTGATATGTTAAAATATATGCGTGTGCCTTTTACTTACGCATCTCTCATCCCCTCTGGATGCACATGAGAAATGCATAGTTGGAATTGTTGCTAAAGAAAAAAAACGAGTCGGCGAACAAGGGACCTCTTTCATCTAGACAATTCACTAAGACTCTTATATTTCTGGCAGCTAGCCCACCACCACCACACCAAACATTTTCCAATAGGGAAATAACCACAAAGTAAAAAAAATGCAATATATGAAGACAAGGAGAGAGCAGATGAGAAGGGCATAATTTTTTCCCAATCTCCGAGTGGGATCTTGGTGTGAGAGCATGTAGCCTATTTATCCGTTCCAAAGAGCTTCCTTCTCCGCCCGCCCATTATGGCTCATGTCATGGCTTTCCTGTGTCAAGATTTATCAGAGAAAGAAGGCGAGTATGAAAGTCATCATTGCGCAAAATGAACGCATTTCCTCAAACTCTCATTCAAATTAGTTTAGCTCATTTTTCACACAATTTACAATCTACTTTTTTCCTCTTCCTCTTCGTAACTCTTTGTGTCGGTATATTTATGGAACAAGTACGGAACTATAAAGTGTGTAGTAGTTTGAAAGAAATGAGGTTACACTAAAATTTCAATCATCCTCAAGATTTGAGTGTCTCCATTCCCCAAATTGGTTATCTGTTGGGACCGTTGCAAGTAAAAATATTTCACAGTTACGCACCTCGATCGTTTCATTAATCATGAGCAGATTTTCCAGCTTGAACTGGAGGCATTCGTTTAATTACAAAGTATAAGTTACAGACATTCGAGAACATAAAATGGATTTTGAGAGCTCGTTTTGTAAATTGGAAATGTGCGTTAAAGCAAGTTTATGCGACTGTTTTGCGTTTCCTCTTGTTGTCATCCTCCTCCTCTTCTTCCTCGTCTTCTTCTTCTTTCGATTCGTCCGGGTCTTGAGGACACTTTTTCGGGAGCTTTTCCGTGGGATCGACAGCAGCGTTCTCGAACTTCGCGTCTCTTTTCAGTTGCACATAGCCAAAGTTGTGGTTGAAGCGGGTGCAGTAGATGCTCAGGTAGTCGTAGTTGGTGAAATTCATACCGGCTGGGAGCGTGAGAACAATGTTCTCGCTTCGGTAGCGGGCGAGTCTATCGCAGCTGTAATTAAGAATATAATATTAAACAACAATATTGACACAAAATGACATGAAATTTAAGACCTTTGAAGGTCAACCCTCACCTCCCATTTTCATCTGGAATGATTACTCCGTTCAAATCAGCAAATTCCTCGTTGTACGGATCCTCTTCCTTGCCGACCATGAACCATGCAGCAGGCCCTTCTCCAGTGTAGTCGAGTCCACGGATTTTGAGCTTGTTGGGACTCATCAAGGTAACTTGACCGGAACGGATTCCATTAAATCCCCAGGATTCCATTCCTCCGAGATTCACTTGAGCGAGAACTCCTGCCCATTCCAAAATTGTGAGGATTGAAATTAAAAGTGTTAGATTTTTGCGAGACATTGTTCCAACGAAATCTAAGATGCAATTAATTAAACACAGATTCGCGAACAAAATTTATAATGTCTCTTCGACACTATTGCCCAAATTGGTGTTACGAACCGTTAATAGCTAACAAAGTGATTTAGCACTGGGATCTGGTTCTGATCTGCACACTTTCAGTAGAGTAATGATATGATTAAGTGAAGGAATAATTCCAGTGAAAACATGAAACATGAATCCAGGTTAACGTTTCTGGTCATTGGCATAAATGCATAGTTAAAATGTAGGTCTCCAGCCGAATTCATGAATCTAATCAAATCAATTAATTTATCAGGGTTTTCATCCAAACTCAATGGAGTCAGGTGTACCAATGCCACAAATGATTTCGTTTGAGTACAACAATCGGAGATAGGCTACACTTTTTAAATCGACGAGTTATTTAGATGATATTAGAAAGTTTTTCTTGTGAATGAGAAAATGTCTTTTCTTTGCGATGTTCGTCGACTTTATTGACGGCATTAGAAATGAATGTAACAATTACAAAATATTAATAACAGAAACAGATCAGCAATCAGTGAACAGTGAAGATGATTTGTAAGACTTTTGGTTAATACTTGTTTCCCTTCTTTCTCCTCCTCCTCACGTTATTATTGTTCTGGCCACGAGGTTCCGGATCTTGCTCACATTCCTCAATTGGAGCCTTGGTTGATGAGCTTTCAGCCGCTGCTGGTTGTACAGATAAGGTTGTGTTAAATGTCGCTTCCCGATTCAACCTTTGGTATCCAAAGTTGTGACTGAAGCGGATACAGTAGATGCTGAAATAGTCGTAATCCGTGAATTTCATATCCCCTGGAAGTGTGAGCATAATATCTTCTCCGTCGTAGCGTCCTAATCGGTCACAACTAACGAACCCCAAAACAAAACCAATCATGAAACTTGCACACATAATTAAAAAACTTACAAAGAATTTACTCTAGATTCTACTTTTCTTACCTTCCATCCTCGTCGGGAATAATGACTCCATCAAGGTCCGCAAACTCTTCGTTGTACTCATCCTTCTCCTTCCCAACCATAAACCAGGCTGCAGGCCCTTCCCCGTTATATTCGAATTTCCTAACCATCAACTTGTTCGGAGCCATCATCGTAATCATCCCGCTTTCCACATCGTTGAAGTTGTCCCACGTCTCCAACTTTCCAATGTCCATTTGTGCGCTTGCTAACGCGAGTAACGCTAACACCATTAAAAATCTACCACACAACTTCATTTTCGAACCGACTTTTGATTATTTTTTTCCACAGAAACTATCCCCTTTGCTCCCAATGTATCCGATACCAAATGGAAACTAAAATCAATGAAATGAAGGTATGCACCACCTTTCCTCATATATAAATATGTTGACTCCATTAATCTGACCACTTTCTTTCTCTTATATCCCATTTCCGCATTCATTTCCATACAATATGCCTATTCATTCATTAATGGAGGGAGACAAAAACAAGAGAGGCTCATTTGACGCGCTAATTGCATCATTTGTATGACAAATTTGTCCATTAGCTCACACTCTCCAGTGCGAAATGACTGGGTTATTACATGAAATTAAGGGTGAATCAGCAGACGTGAGACGTGTATCGGGTGCATTATCGTCACGTAATGAAACTGATCACATTTTAGCTCCTGATTCTGATGAATTGGTGATAGTTGTCCCGATTTTTCCTCCAACTGCATATGTTCACCATTAGAATTTCATTTGATGATGATGACATTAATAGCAACCCTTAACATACGAATTACGAATACATATTCATATCAGTCAGATCTTCCAGAATGCAAGTACCTTTCGACAACAACTCATATAATGATCATATTATCAAAACGAGTGGAAACTCGAGCTGATGTGACATAATATTCACGACTCTTTCTCTGCTTTGTTGTTGTGCAAGTGATTTATCAAATCATGATGACTGTGAGTGAGTGAAAACAAGGAAACGAGGGCAATATGCTAAAAAGCTCGAAACGTATTTTTTCCTCCTTCCTGAATCAAGATCAAATTACACAAATACACTAAACTTGTTTACGAAAAGTGGATGGATATCATGATGAGTTAGCACAAAAGAGCCACACTATCACTCGCATCTTGTTTCGTAAACATATTATCCCCGAATCTGATGAGAAGTGCGCCCTTTTGTTTCATTTTGACAGATGAGTCGTCATCATCGTAGTCGAGAAAAAGAGGATCATGATCCTGATCTCTTATTGCACATGTATATATCTCTAGACCCTTTTTAATACTTGTACTTTTGCTGGTAGCTGGAGCTGGAAAAAAGTATCAATTACACGAATCTCTATAACTCGCTTCTCGCCATCTGCTTCCATCATTATTGCATTATTACATTATTATATCGTATTAGCCATTATCATCGCCTTTTGCTTGAGATCACTGCTCTCTCTCTCTCTCTTACTATCATGATGATGATGAAGATGACCCTTTGCCTGGCTTGCAGTTGCAGTCCAAATCAGAATGCAATATGGATTTTGCAGTAGGAGTTTTCATTTTCATTGAGGAAGGAAGGAAGAAGCACACTGCGGGTCGTGGTGGTTGGTAAGGAGCAAGCAGCAATCATCAATCCTGCCTTTCCGTGACAAATCCATTTAGACATGCTCCTTTGAGCGAGTAAAAGAGACGAAAACGTATGGACGTGCGATGTATGCTCTTTGCTCAAGCTCGCTCTCGCTGTGTACCCTTTTTGTGATCACATTTTTATTGCTACTTTTTCCCACTCATTCATTTACTCTCGACCTAAAAAATATTGCGCTATTATCAGCGAGTCATTGTCATCATCATCGTCCATAGGGCCAGGGTACTGATGAGGAGCTAAAAGGTCCAGTGGACGCTCTCATTGCGGCTGGAGCTTTTACTCCTATTTTTCGAGCTGAACTGAAAGTTATGCAACGGATAAACAACCATTTTTTGTGTTGCTCTCTGTATATTAGATGCACAGAGTTTCGTTTTGCATTATGATAATTAGAGAAACTTTGGAGTGGGGAAGTTGGGTATCATCAGAAGAAGAGAGTTTTTTTGTGTGTGAATGAGTTCACATTTGACTGATTGTTTGTGAAGTGATCTGATTGATGCACCGTAACATGACCATCTTTTATCTCTTTCCAACTTTTGTAAATGAGACGAGCTCGACGTAACTCCAATAAAACGGTTCGGGGATGATTTTAACAAGAATTTGGTGTGGATGAGTGGAACGCGACTGGGAAATGAGCAGTGAGGAGAGTGCATGTGTGGAGTACTTGAAAAGAACATACAAAAAATATGTGTGATTCATTCAAACTCAGGCACAAACAAGGTAGTGCACTTCAAGGGTAATGCCTTGCTCAAAAAACTTGTGCTTTAATAGGAAGAGTCTGCTTCGACTGCAAATTCACGGTGAGAATGAGAATCCTTTCAAAATGAGATTGGGACGATGCCACAAAAATAGGAAAGCTCTTTTTCACATCCACAGGAGCTGGTCATTGAGAAGAGCATTCGTAGAGGAAAAGTATCATTTTACAAGAAAGGATCTCACAACAGAATTCATTTTTCTCTTACAATTCATATTCTGGATTTAGAAATATCGATGTGTGCTGAAGTTATATGCCATCAAATTTAATAATTAAAATTTGGTATATGTGATTTAGAAATAGATTGATCCAGGTTTGTTTTTGTACAGCAATTAGTATAAAGTATGTGTTAATGGCGGTGTTTAATTATAGTCTACTATAATTGCATTGTTGCGTTTATTTATCAATACATGTTTTCCGTTAAACCTATTCCGTTTTTTGTGTAGATGAAAATCAGCCAGAAAGAACTCAGATGTCGACAAAGTCAAAGTCGAAATAGAATTCAAAAATTATGAAAATGAGCACCCAGCCAGACGATTGCAAGTACAACAGCAGCCCCTTAAAACATCCCAAGCGGACTCTCGTTCAATGTTTGATTTCATTTCCACTGAGGTGCGTATAATTTGCCGCATTTGTCAAGTCACGGTGAATCAAAGGCTCATAAAAATCCTCTACCATATGAATGAGATACAAGCGTGACGCAATAAATACTGATGAATAAAATATACAATATATTTTTGGGGATACATATATTTTTCGCTTCTTCATCTGCACAAACCAATCGGAAAAATATGTATTTTGGATGCATAATTTTCCAATGAATTTCTCTTCGGTGCGGGGTTAATAGAGCTGAAATTCATTAGAATCTTGGCTGTTAGAAAAACGTTTAGAAGGAAATCAGGAATGCTTGCAACCTTTTCCCAAGTTTTCATGTAAAAAGTTAAATTGACAAAAGTTATAGTAATTTATTGCTTCATAAATCCCAATCAGTTGTGCATATACCGTGACAAATTAGCCACCATGAATATGTTTCCAGTCCACTGTACAGACTTTTTTTTCCATTTTTAGCTACCATATCTGAGGTCGAAAAAAAGTTGAACATATTTTTTGCTCCCATTCCAATTTGGTTTCCCAAAGAAAAAATTTCGCTGTAACTATTTCCAGATTGCGATGTAATTTCGTGTTAAAAAAGTAAATTGGAAACGAAAAGCTTACAACGATCCCACTGCCTATCAGAAACTCACAACTGAATATTAAATGTTAAAAAATACAGATGCATTTCATAAAAACGCAGGCATACGTAAACCTTATGCTTGGGAGTTTAGTGGAAAACGTAGAAACGTGAAAATGGCCCAAAGGAAATTGGTGACAAGTAGCTGGAAATTATGTTGGTTTGCTACAAATTGTGAATTGATTATGTTTCTGGGGTGGTGTTGGTGGTGGTGGCAATGATGATGCTGAGCCTTCCCATTTTCTTCCATCTCTCGCTCTCTCCACATATATTTACTTATGCAAGTGTTGATGGGGCAGGATGAAATGAAGGATGATGATCGGATGATGAATAAATTTTCTCTCTCAGCGGGGGGCACACATCGTGTGGAGTAGTACCTTCTACCCCGAGTTCTCAATAAAATCAGACCAAAAGAAGGCAGAGAATACAATCCTTCTTTCCTTCCAATTTAGCCTTTGGCTGTCATTCGTCTCCGTCACTTTGTGATACAAGGCATACACCAACCATATCACCATTTTAACTGCTCTCTCTCTCTTTCTCATCACATTTGCAAATGAAATCACACAAATCATTTTTTCTCTCATTTCTCATCAGATTTCATATTATCCCAGTTAATAGCTTATCACTTCTTCTCATTAATGGTCTGATTAGTATTCTCATATTAAATATTATGACACTGCCGAGAGTCGCAAAATAAAAGCTGACGAAATATATGACTGACTGCCCTTCACTCCTCACCCGTTTCTCATCAATCACTTGGGGAAACCCAAGCGCACCAGCCCACCACTTCATTATTACCATTTTCGAGGAATGAAAAATTGTCGAAAATTGCTAATTAGTGGTTATCTAGTTATCTCATACTTACTCAAGTAAAAACACTGAAATTGAATCAAGACAAAAATGAACTCGCTCGCATCTGATAAATGACAAAACGTCATAAAATGACAAGATAAAACGGAACTCGTACAAAAATTATGCTAAATTGACACTGCGAGTTCACAGGTAGTCAGTCAAAGGGTGAAGAACAAACTCAACATTTGTAAATGGCAATGAAATTTATATTTTTTTTTCTTCTAAATATTTCCAACGGGCAGAGACTCATGTGGAGTGGAGGATAATATTTATCCTCAACAAGACAAATTCAGGAATATTTCCTCAGTTGAGAAAATAATTGATTATGTTGACGCTCTATTTTCATAACCTTCGTTAGCATACGCGAGTAACTAGAGTTGAAGTCTACGCTCATAAATTACGAATGAAAAAACGACTGTGGTGTTGATGACGGCTGAGATATATATAAAATGCAAAGATACTCATCATCAGATCATCACATTTTGATATATCTCTCGCTGACGTACTTATGTTCAAATGTAGCATGTCACTGTGTAAAATGAAGCATTCAACCGTGTGAATGATAGTCGGTATAAATAAATATACGTTTGAAATGAACATAGAATCGTATGTGCTCATATGCTAAATGTATGTGAGAGCAAGGGGAAAGAAGTGAAAAGCCGAACGACCCCTTCCACCTTGGTCAGACCAATCCAATTGACACGAGGGATGGGTTTTTGCTCTCATCTCTGAATCTCTCTCTCTCGCTCAACAACATAAGCATATAAATATTTCTCCCCTTTTCCTCGTGTACTTTTTGTCCCCTTCTTGTGATTGCGGATTATTTACTCGCTCCCATTCCCATTATCACTCGTATAGTGTGGATGGAAGGAAGCTAACCCCTGAGATTAACTTTATTAATCGGGAAGAGACGGGACAGGCTGGTGGTGGAAAACGACGACTTGTTTCCCTGAGCAGAGAAGAGAAAGGGGTGAATGTGAATCAGACTAGACTACTCGATTGTGCTAGTACTTTTAAAGGGTTGAATGAAAATCATGGCCGACACCAAGAGTTGTGTTTGTTGCCCGTTTAAATCCGAACAGTGGAAAGGGACATAAAGTTTCACCTGAAATTTTTACTTGAGTTGAGTCATGAGAATTTAGTGATAGTAAGTTGTGAGTGACAAATATATTCTTTTTTGACAATGTCTTCAAGACATTCGTTCCTCGTTGATTCGTTGATAAGTAAATCTCGGAGAGAAAGTAGAGTCAACAATGGTCCACCACAAATGGCAAGTAGTGGGGATGGCGTGGAAAAGAAAGGATCTGATTCAAGTCTCGCATTTCCCCAATACCCGGGCTTCATGCTGGATCCGACACGACCTCATCCATTGTTGCTGCCAGGTGCTCCAGATCCGTCTTCTTTGTATATGATGTCAAGAAGTGGTGGTGGTGGTTCATGCATTCCAAGATTTTCCATGGGGTCAGCAGCGCAAACACAACCCCATCATCATCCATCGTCTTTCATGTGGAATCTTGTTGGATCGTCGCTCCTTCCTCCTCAACCACATTCACTTAGCTTGCCTCCGACAATGTTGTCAGATCCTTTAAACTACTTTCGACATTTGTCTGCCAACTTGCACGAGTTGGACGAGAGGGGGTTGAATAGTCGTCCAGGACTGCCGGCATCGTCCATTTGGCCCTTTCACCTGACACGAGAAGCTCCTCCGGTGGAAGTTGAACAGAAAGTTTCGCCTGTTCCACTGAAAGACACTAAAGACATTATGCGACTAGAAAAAAGTGAGTTTAATGATGAGTTTCGCGAAGTGAACACATATACGCCTTTGGTTGAGGGCAAGCTAAAGCGTTCCGGAGAAAGTGAGAGTGAAACAAAGGTGATGTCGAGTAGGAAAGTAGTGAAACGCTACCGGCATCTAAGTGTGGAGGATGGACAAGAAAGTGTGGAGAAAGTGAAGATGGCAGAGCTGGACAGCGAGGAACTTGAGGAGGAGAAGCACGGTGGTGACCAAGGAAGCATTGCCAGCAGCAAACGTCTCCGCACAGCCTTCACAAGCACGCAGCTGTTGGAACTGGAGCGTGAATTCCAGACGAGCATGTATCTCTCCAGATTACGTCGCATTGAAATCGCCAACAGTCTCAAGTTGAGTGAGAAGCAGGTCAAGATTTGGTTCCAGAACAGGAGAGTCAAGTACAAGAAAGAGGAGTTGGGCATAACGGAGCAACCGTCGAGCTCAAATCATTCCATGTGCAGTAGTTCGCATCATCAACATCATCATTCCAGTGATAACAACAATGTCAAAATTGACTCATCCTTCTCCAGCAACTGCAGCTCAGGAGGAATTGGAAATATCGAGTCAACCACAAGTCCAAGAAAATTTGGTGGTGGTATCACGGCGAAATGTAAGTGCCTCCGCACCTGCTCACCTTCTCCAAAGAAGTTATCTTCCTCCGCGTCTACTACCAGCTCGAGTAAGAGAAGTCCAACTTCAAAGAAGGACAGAGTTGATCTCGAGCAAAAAGATTGGGAAGAAGAGGAATGTGTCGGGAGTGGTAGTAAGTCGAGTTATCTTGAAAATGAGAATAGCAGATAACTTCAGAGTCGGGTTGACTGTGGTTTTGTATGTGATTTAGTGAATTTTTTATTTCCATGAAATATTTTACAACTTTATTACGGAAAGTAATATACATAATTACATATCAACACAAACTCTGAATTTTGTTCGGCACATCTCTTGTCATTGTACATATATACATTATGTAAACACGAATCACGTTCAGGAGACAAAAGTATACGAGACGTGTGTGACAATGTAACATTAAATGTCCACACAAATATAGCTTCGTTGTATATTAAACGCAAGCCAAATTAGAGTTTATTGAATGGAATATCTGTAGCTTTAATAAAATGAAGTCATTGTCGAAATCCACAAAGAAATACAGAACTTCACTGATTACCGTTAATTTCTCCTACAAAATTACGCAATCATTTCTATTTTTGATGCTTAATTCCGAAATTCATTTTTCGTTCCAGTCGCACGCAAACACCATAATTACTTGTGCGTAAGCAATTTGTTGTCAGCAAAAATTGTCAATTTTTGTGGGATGCTTGTATAAGAAGTGTCCAGCATTTATACTTTGTGTGGATGAATATATATCCCGAGCCTATTTGCATACAATTTTGGCTTTATGCGGATACATTTTGTAACGATTGTAGGAATACACAGGAAAAGGATTGCATGTGAGTGAGAATTTAATCAATCTTTTATTCAAAATGCAAATAATGTCTACATTAAAACGGCTTTTCACTTCACACCTCGATCAAAAAAAATGTTCGAGTGTGCACACTTACTCTCCTCCTCTACACCATTCAAATCAGCTTCTCTCCCTTGCATTGTCGCTTTTACATTTTCCAAGTTGGTAAAAACCCACTCCACACATCCATCATTTCCCTTCTGTAAAATAGTGTCTATTGTTTGCCATTACCCCAAATGCATGCGACATGCTATCCAACCAACGAATGAATGAGTGTGAGTGAGCTACTTGAACAAATGAGTGGTAGTTGGTAAAGAGAACATCCGTTGTCGGCAGAATTCGCTCTTATAAAGAATTCAATGTGACGTATTCTTCTTTTAAATTTTGGACGAGTTCGGCACTTGGTAATTACAGGGCATTGGCTTGGTATACCATGATTTTGTCGCACCACGGTCCTCGGTCCTTCGTTGCAATTACAACTTCCTCCTCGCATCACATCACGCTCCTTTTCTATAGCTTCTCAGATGACAGAAAGAGTGCTAATTATTCTTAAATATGATTAATAACAATTTATAATTATAGTCGGTCCAGGAATCAATAGTCCAATTGTACAACTAAAAGTCGGTACAACGCTTCACTGAGATGAAACCACTCAACCTAGAATCTAACCTCTACAAAGTAAAGGCAGAGATATAAATTTTTGTTAAGCGTCGTCTAATCATTCAAAACCTTGTAAGTAACTTGATTCTGAAATTTTCCTATTTTGCCAGAACAAATTCATTCACAAATCTGCCAACACTATCTCAATTCATCCGTGAAATATCATCCGATGATTTACACGAGTGAGACCCCATAATAAATATATTGTATTTGTGTTCATCATGTCATGCCCAATGTTTTAGGTCATGTCTTCTATGTTTGTTTTGTATTCAATTCAGCCAATTAATACGTGTACCAATAATGTGTGCGTGTACTTGACATAAAACCATAAATGTGTGTGCATTGATCCATCTCCTCACCAAACTTTTGCGGAGGTTGGGAAAAAACTATGAGAAAAAATAGGGATATGTCGTTCAGATGATTATGAGAAATTGTTGAACCAGAGCTAGAAGCTGTCCAAATATTTGATCCTTTGTTGGTGTCATTTTGATGATGAGTGAGAGATCGAGTGAAAAGACTCGGTCGAGCTTCACAAAGGCACAGACTTGTAATGAGTGCTTGATGTGAATGTGGAAGGGTCGCCCTGCTCCCTGTGTTGACACACGGATTTATAAAGAGAGGAAAAGGAAGCAGTGTGTAAACATATACATGCATCATTCCATACAAACCTTTTTTCATCTTTAATACATCATCATCCACTCATAATCTTGTTACATGTTTCTTGTTGTTCGCCCTCTCTGCAACAGAAAAAAACGCCTCGGATAATAA
Source organism: Heteromurus nitidus (assembly GCA_034687055.1). Lineage (NCBI taxonomy): Eukaryota > Metazoa > Arthropoda > Collembola > Entomobryomorpha > Entomobryidae > Heteromurus > Heteromurus nitidus. Next base: position 152,348 of record JAQFZW010000014.1, on the reverse strand, counting down.
TGCCATTGAGTATTCATTAGCTTTGTGATAGCCACACTGGCCGATGGGATGATGCGACAAGGTTTGAGTTGAGCTACAAAATTCATCCCCTCAGCCCAAACCTAAAAACTGTGTCCATATTTCAAAGAAGAGCAAAAAGCGTACACACAAGCATGTACGATGTGCCCTACTTGAGCTCAAGTGCAGCTGGACTGGAGTCTACTCCAACGACCCACGAGATGAGAGTCCCTATTCTCCTCCTCATTCTCTTCCAATTAGCCCATTACGTAATCCCATTTCGGATTTTGATTGAGCTTCCAATTCAAAACCTAGGTGCTCTTGATGCAAGCATTATGGGAGTATTTACAACATGAAGCTGCATCTGCATCTTTTAATAATTGATTGACAGGATCTTGATGTCGTGTTTGAATCTATATTCCCTTACATCTTTGCCGTCTACGGGAAATCGCATGTATTATCCTCTTCTTTTGCTGTTCACCTTTGATTTTGATCACAAAATGCCGACTTGCTCTTGTCCCATTGTTCCCTTTGAATTTTAATGTGAAAAAAGAGGTGAGCAAAGAAGCTAATTCAATTATACACTTTTGAGGAGATTTTTTATTTCAAAAAAAATAAATAGAGTAACAAGTTCGGTAAAACTATCACAATTCAGTATTCATCTTCTTCTTAAGTTTTACATGCTAAAACCATTATATAGCAGATGATATAATGTTACAAGTGTTAATTTAATTAGTATTTTCCTGCCTTCTTCTTAGTCTCCAATTCATATGTAATATGGCAGTAGTAGAGAGAAAGCTTAAAGGATATGATAAAAGTGTTATTGAAAAGCGGAACTCTTTAGACGGGCTCGTCTTCAGGGAAATCTTTGTCCGTGACTAGTTTCTTGTGGACGAAGCCATCGTGATCATGCCTCGACGCTTTCACGAGGAAGTGGATTGCGACTTTGTTGAACGAGTCCATGTCGAGCTTGCCAGTCTTGTCGGGATCATACTTAAAAATGACATTTTCCAGCTCTTGCTCGTCGATGGGAACATCTGGGCGCATCGTGCGGAGCATGCTCGCTACTTGGTAGGAGCGGATCGTACCTTGCTTCTCATAAGTTGTGAACGTCTTCTCCAGAACTGAAAATATTTTAGTAAAAAATTTACTAGTCTTAAAAATTCTCAGGATTTGGAATGACTATTTTTATTTGTGGCAACTCACCAGACTGGGATTCCTTTCGTACCTTGAATTCCTGTTAGAATCGTCCCAAATTAAAATTATTGTCAAATCTTTGAAATGTAATCCTAATTCAGTTCAACACATAATGCCCTCAGATTATATATAACTCACCATTTTCTTGGAGTACTATTTGCCCAGGAGGTGATAACCTGAGATAAGATTGAATGTATGTTTTTAAAACTTGGTGTAAAATGTTGCGAGTAGTTGAAGTACTTGTTATCCTTTCCAGCGCACTCACTTGACTGATTGCTGTCAGTGTTTTCACGGCTCGCTTATATACTCTTAAGTGTGCTCTCAAAGTGGAAAACCGCTAATAGATATTTTTTCTTTGAAGATTATGAAAATAGAAATGCGAAGATTGAAAGTATCCATATTTCCGAGCAGCACACCACCGCTGCGCAGAACGCGGTGACTTAATAATATTCTAGAAACAAGTCCATTTTTTTCTCGTAACGCTCCCGTGTTCTCAAATAGCATCACCTCCAATATTTTTGGCATGAAATGTTTACCAGCGGAGCATGTTTATCCTTTTTGTCAAAGAAAAGAAGATGATGAATTCACGTGTGAAAAATAGTTTTATGCCAAAAATAAGATATGCGTGGAGGGATATACTGTTTATGAAGCAAAGAGGTCATTCTCTGCGACAAAGCCTGAAGATATAGCCAAAAAGAATGAACCTAAACCACCATCTTGTTCTTCTTTTGCCCTTGTTTTCTAAATTGCGTAATTTCTAAAAGGAATCTCATTATCGTTTCCTCGAACTTGACTAAATTTTTTAGAAAACAATTCTACATCACTTTCAATTAGCAAGTTTCACATAAACTTCGCAAAATGGAAATCGAAAGGAGAACCAAAGTCAATGACTGTGGCTATCAACAGGACGACCATTTAAAGCTTTTTAGTGTTCCGAACCCATACTGTTTCCCATTAGTCATCGGGAGAAAAGCAGTCGTTGACACAGTTCGAGTACGGATACCGAATACCGACACAAAACAAATTTTTGGTACATATGCCCACAGCAAGAGATATCGTATCGCACGACGCGTATGATTTATGTGTAAATACTGTGCAGTGTGCGTATATCGATAATTTATGTGAGGAGAGAGCAACATTGAAGCCAACTTGACACTGAAGAAAAGTTGAAGACTAGGAAGTTGTCATGTTATGTGTGTATGTTTTTCTGAATTCCTTGACAGATGTGTTTCCATCTCCAACCAAGCAAGAAGGTAAAGTGCAAAAATAAACGGAAACGGAGTAAACTGTATCCGTCCCGGCGTAATGGAGTTGAGCTCATTTTTGCAATATGAAAAGTGCTTCAAAAGTTTGCCAAAACTGATTGCGAAAATATGAGGAATGAGATGAGTGAGGAGCATTAGGGCATAACATCTTGCCAACTTTACATCTCTTTAAAAGAGAGAGAGAGAGAGAAAATAAGCAGAACTCCATGAGTTCGTCCTCTTTTCAGAGAAATAATGAGAAAGTATTTTGGTTTGCAGAAAAAAAACATGTTGATGAGAAAACACGAGCCGAATGTTTTACTTTCGAAAGTGAAAGGGTTTACACAACAAGCCAATATTTTTATGTACACAGATTATCAGTTTCTTCTCGACCAAGGCCCAAAATACCTGTTCGAGTATTTATACTGACGATTAATAGTAAATTTTTTACACATCGTTTAATTATTTCATTCTTCTAACCTAAACCATCCAACTGTAGATTTTCGATCGCTAAAAACTGGAGAGAATGATGATTGCCTGGAAATAGCTTTTTACAAAAGTGCAAACATTCATAAGATACATTTACTTACACAAAAAGTTATTCTAATCAAAATGTCCAAATTAATGTCAAACAAATCAGCAAATTAATATATTTTGGACAAATAATAAGCTCATATGTGATAATGCATTTATTTAACAAATAAAAAGTGCAACTGCTAATCTTCCGTATTATTCGACTCTTCTGGCTTAAACTCGGAAATCTCCGTGAACGAGTCTCTGAGGGAGGAGAGCGCATCCCCAAGGCCAGACTTGATCTGGTTGAACTCTTGAACGACGAGGGACATCCGTCCCAACAAATAGTTCAAGTTGTCATCCACCTCGCCCATTCGATTAGTGATCTGCCCCACCTTCCCATCCATTGAGGACATCGTGTCCAGGCTGTTGTTCACATATTTCGAGGTTTGGTTGTGAATCTCATCGAGGAGATTGGCGGAGCGACTCATTTGATGGTAGAGAATCCCGATTTGCCTCCAAACCTGACTAATCTCCTCCTCCATCCTTCCCGTGAGATTCATGAGAGCGACGCTCTGATTCCCGAGCACGTAGTTCGCCAGTCCATCGAAGCGAGCTTGAAGAGAAGCGTTGAGGTTGGAGGTGTGAGTTGTCAGTTGATGATTGAGTTCGCCCATGATCTGCTGAACGCCATACTCCAATCGACGCTTCGTGTCCAAAACGCTATCTCCTGTGTCGAGGAGAACACTCTCCACATTCGCGAGTCCCTTGAGCTCAGTGCTCATGTGGTCGTACTCACTCTCCATCTTCAAGTGTAAGCTCTCCACAGCCTTTTCAGCTTGCCTCACCTTCTCCTCCAAATGCTTCTGGCCACTCTTCAGAATGTCCTGAACTTTGCCCAGTTTTCGCTCAATGTCGCCGGTTGTGTTCTCCCGGAGAACGGTGACCTGAGCATCGAGGGATTCGAAGCCTTTCTTGGTATCGCTCTCCAGTGTTGTGAGTACGCCTATTTTCCAAGTAAAGTCAAATTGTTTCAGTGATCATCCAGAAAATTATGGAAACAAAAATTCTACAAGTGCGGCGGAGTACTCGCCTGTTAAACTCTGCGCGGAGTTTGTCATTTCACCAAGAAGTCCAATTGCCTTCCCGATTTCCTCCTCCATCACAGCCAGCTGCTTCCTCTGCGAGTCCATCGACTCAATCACCTCAGCCTGCCAGTCTGTCTGCCCTCCACCTGGAGATCGAAGAGTGAGTATTTGTGTCTCAAGCTCATGCGTGCGCGACAGCGTCTCTTTGATGTCGGCCAACTCTGACATGATCGCGTCGCTGAGATCAGAGCCGTGTCCTCCGCCACCTCCACTTGAAGCACTTCCCATTGAAGTTACCTTCCATAATTCCATTAAACTATCGAATTTCTCCGAGGTTCGGTCTCCAGCGTCTTTCAGCATATTTAACTAGAAGAAAAATCCCAAGTCTCATAATGCCCCAAACAGAACTCTATCCAAGCTCAAAGAAAAAAGCATTTATTTATACCTTCTCGTTGAGACTGCTCATCTTGTTGTCCAATGCAGCTAGTGTTGCTGCAGAATTGCTACCACCTCCATCTCCCATTAACTGCTTCAGGGTTTCGAGATCAGAACGAATTCGATGGTTTTCTGCCCGATGATCCTCAGATTGCTGTTTAGAGTATTTAATTAGGGCTCTGCGTGAGACATGAGCACACATTTAAATCCCAAAAATATTTCCAATTAGTAACCTTGTCTAAGGTGGCCTGGGTAAACTTCACTTTCTCCTCAATTCGGGCAATGAAAGCTGCGATGTTCTCTATATTTTTCTCCTCTCCCCTCGTCCTCTTCTCGAGGGAAGCGAGAGACCTCGTCAACTGCTCCCCGAGTTGTCTCTCCCGCACCTCATGTCTTTCCAGTTTGTCCATTTGATCACGGAGGACAGAGACGAGGGACAAAATAGCATCTCGAATATCTAAATGACTGTTACAAAAGTAAATAAAAATAGCTTCTCAAATTGCCCCGAAGCAAATTAGGCGTTTTCTTGACAAGATTTTTTAATGGATTACGTGACGGAATAGTCTCCAGACGTGGAACCTCTTTGCGATTGAGGTGCAGCTTGAACTAATGCTATTGCTACGAGCATAAGAAAAACTCCAGGTTTCACAAAGCTGCCCATTTTAAAGAAAGGACCTTTTCTCCAAAAGCACACAAAAGAAAAATTGCACTTTTGATTTGAAATTGCTCTCGTGAGCAAAGAAGTCAGACTACCCAAGATTATCTCTCTTTATCACTTTTGTCTTTGCTCTCGTGCAAATAGTAATTCTTTAGTGGCCATGGCCGTTGGCCAATGCCATCATTTTCTCCGTTTCTCTGAAAGATGCAGACAGACAACCCCGTGGAATCGCGTCGAGAACAAAGCGAAAGGTCACTGTTCACAAGAAACGCGAGGAACAGAGGAGGACTACAGCCAGATGACAGATTTCTTTCTTCTCCTTTCTTTCTTTGTGTTATTTGAGGTATATTTCAATTCGCGCACTGCGCACATTCACATCATCCACACGTCACTCATATGCCCGACATATTAGCACTTTTCCAAATAAACAACGCCAGACCAGAGTCTTTTTTGCGTCAATCCCAGCAAATGTGGTCGTATTTTCTGCCGCACCAAAAAAACTAAAAGGATAATATAATTTTTTAAACATGAAGCTAAGCTTCGTCTGTGTGCTCTTTTATGAAGAGTGAGTGGAGGAGAGAGATAATGATTACATAATTGTTGGGGGGTTTATACTGTATGCCAGCAGAAGTACAAGACTTGGGTTTTGGAACTCTCTGAGGATGGAGAGAGTGGGAGACGCAGTGGAGATTAAAACGTCCCGTTCGAGAAGGATGTAATGTGATAAATATCAAGTGCACAAGAGAAAAATGGTGCTCCACTTGCACTTCTTGATGTGATAATAATAATATAGCTTTCTGCCATAATGCCACACACCATCGTCCTCATGCATTACTTTTTTTAAAAAACTCTGTCAAGACAAAGACAAGAACGAACGAGAGTCTCCCTTTTGAGGCATTGCGACTTACGACTAGGGACAGCGGGGCAGTTGCTCATTTTTACTTTATTCGATTTGGAACAAGTCATTTGGGATAATTTTAAAACAACAGACAAACACATTGAGAGATTGTAAAGACGTAGGGAACATCGTAAAACGATTTCATTTCAGTTTCAGATGAGAGCAAAAATCCAGTAGGCACGCCATCATCTTCAATCCTCATGACTATGACCATGATTGAGCATCTGGTTCAGGTTATTCCCTTTCTTGAATGTACGTTATTGCTGACTGAGAGCAATGTCAGAATACTCATTTCTCCCCTTCACTCACCAGTGCAGTTGAATGCAGTGGAAAAAATGCAGCCAAAAGCTGACGGACCGGAGAGTGGAGAGAGAAGAAAAAAAGTTGTTGTGAAAGAGATGAAACAGTGTCGGTTTTTAAAATGCAAAGGATTCAGAATATATGGTGTTCTCAGTTTTCAACAAACATATGCACATATAATGATGAGGGATGCACTTTCAAAAGCTATAAATAAATTATATAATATAAGCTTGTCGCTTTTTACACAGGAGCTATGTACTCTGGTGACTGGGCTCATAAATATAATCCAATAAAGCTCAACAACCCAACCTCCTACACTTTTTCTACCTTTTTTACACTCCTTCTTTGTCCTGTCCTGGACTCCTTACGAATTGTTGGACTTGAATGGATGGATATATATACAAGACGAGGGAGCGATGGACCCTCATATTCCAAAAGACTCCTTTAAAAAAGCTCATCCAGATTTGCCGTCTCGTTTCACATTTCAAGTGCATCACACGAGAAATCAAGGATCTCGAATTACTCATCCTCACTGAATGTGAGGAGCTGTACTGAACTGACAGTGTTAAAGAGCTCTCTGCACTCTTTCTTCCACACAAAAAGTACAGATCAAGGCTAAGATGTTGACTTCTGTGAATTGCCTTAAAATGACGAGTGCCAAGTGGCGTTGACTCATTTTCTGATATAACGAAGGACAAAGACATTCCAAGAAGTGAGTTTTAGTGTTGTCACCCAAATCTGCTGAACATCAATTCACACCATGTTCTCGTTCGGGTACTCCATAACAATACATCCAATAAGCTACCTAGAGTCATCATTTCGTGCTTGCTCACTTAATTAAATCTTGAAAGGAACTGAAATCAAACATTATTAGCATTTAGGAAACTCAATGTCAGAGTACACTGAGCAGCTTGTATAGATGATAGTGACTATATTTCTTCGTGAAATTGATCAATATTAAGATATACCAGCATCACATATTAATCTCATTGTATTGAAATTCATTTTGATACACTTTCTACAAGAGAGCGTCTTTAAAACAAATGCCTGGCTTCTCTGCTAAAATAAATCTGCGTGTTGCATACGTGCATTTCTAAATAAAATAGTCACTGGTCCCTACTATTGCGTCTTCTGCACATTCGTCAGTCTCTTCTTGTGGCAAACCACAAGAGCACATAACACTCATGCAACTATCCAGAAATGTTCTTTGTACCTCGGCTCTGCGTCCCATTCCCAGCATAAATATCTTGAGTATGATCCTCATAATTTCAGCTGCTTACTTGTAGTGTGAGTGTGAGAATATAAAGAAAGAACTGTCCACTCCGTTTTTCCAGTAAAGTACAGCTCGTATACATATCTACAATATGCATGCCATGACAGATGGAAGTTTATAGGTATTTCTATTCTGGAATACTTTTTATTTAATCTTCAAACATTTTGTACCTAAAGCACATTTTTTAAATAATGTAAGTAACAACTGTTAAGTTGCTACGATAAACGCGTTTAAAAATGTAGAGATTCGTTTCTGATTTCTTTTTCACAGATTAATTCGTTGAGTGATTGCCACAATTTACAGAAGGGAGAAGGATGAAAAGTTTTGTTTTGGTTTTGGAAAGAGTTTTTGCCTACACTTCTATATTATTAAAGACCTTCTCTTGTAACCCTGTTGTTACGTTTCGCTTATTTAAAAGAGTTCTCATCCTTAACCCAACAACACATACACGTTTTTAGTACACCTGCAATTTCAAACAGAATCACAGGATAGGCTCCGTATCGTTCCAGTCCACATCAGCATTTCGCCACTTTGTCCGTATACACTTTTCGAGGGGAGGTGTGAGATCGTCATCACTCTGGCGAGAAGAGTATTGACTATCTCCGTAGGTCGAACCATAACTAGACCGTCCGCTGGACGACTTGCTGTCTCCTTGAGATCTACCAACTGGGAATGACCGGGGATTTCCACACAAATCTAGAAAATGTAAATATGTACCTTGTCAGTGAGTTTACAACGAAAGCCAACACCTTAAAGTGTGCAGCTTAAATTGTCACCTATTGAAAGACGTATGTTTTTCTCCTGCCTCGCAAGTCCGTCGTAGTAAAAGAGGTCAAACTTCCTCGGATCGCTGTTGTTATTTTCATGACAGAGGGTCTCGTCAGTCGAAAACAATACTGAAAAATGACTTTCACTACAAACAATCCAGACCGGAAAGCGAGGACTTTTCAAGTTTCGACCCACCTAAAACATAATCAATGAAGATCTCTTATAAGTTTGTACTATTGTCCCACATGTTTCAAATGTAACTTGAAGTACTTCGCATTTACCTTGATGGAATCGTAATGCTCGAAAAGAGAGAGTAAGCCAACATCACATTGCGAAGTGATACCTTGAAGTACTTTCCCTTCGAGCTCGATTTCACCATCAAAAGTGTTGGAGATCGCCTTTCCCAACGCGAGTAGATTGATTAGCTCCTGTGAGCAGTAACCGTGTTGACCAAGAAGGGAACAATTCTCAAAATCCATGTCCTCCTTAACTCTGAATTAATAATGCATTATTTTTAAGAAGATCGACAGAAGGGATATGGCAATGTTTGCGTTTAAATATTTAATTACCCTGAAATTCCTCTCGTAAGCACAGCGGAGTATACCAAACTCACACAATCAAAGCGGTACAAATTGTCCTCGAGAAAGTGTTGTAGCTCCAGTCGGCCGGTGACATTGATAATTTCTGGTTGAATGCGGTAGTCACTAAACATGATCACAGATGTGTCCGATTGCATGCAGTGAGATCGTCCGCAGGTCCAAATGATTTCAGTGATTGCCTCAACTAAACAAACGACACGATGTCGGCGTAAACCTTCGCCGGCCTCGTCTGCCCCGCATAAATAATCCTTCATTGTTGCCGTTACTCCTTCGTTCAACTCCGCAGGTGAAAAGGGAGATCCAAACAAGAGATTCCGGAGAAGGAGCGATTGAACCACTGCAAGAACTCCACAAGGTCCTCCCTACAGAAAAATGCAGTATTGTCACTAAAATATGTGTTTTAAAGGAAATTAAGGATTTTTTTAAAAAATGTCTACCTTCTTCTGGACAAGTCCAAATGGAATGCTGGGATCAAATGAAAAAGTTTGCCCCAGCCAACCCTCATGAAAACTCGTGTTGCCGCAAACGACTTGCTTCAACTCCCTCCACGTCTTGAGATCAAGGGCCTGCTTACAAATCCTCTGGTTGAGATTCGGTCTCGCGATTCTCGAATTGAAGGACGTGGTTGAAACCGACAGCGGAGGAGGAGGAGGGCGCGTAAATTCACTGTCATCCACATCCTCCAATTCCGTAAACTTCATCTCATCCTTCTCAGTCTTTTTCGCAGATCCTCCAATGTCATGCACAGTCGGACTTCGAGGCATAGCCCCACTTCCCCCACTCGCCGCTCCCAGCCCCTCAATGGACGCAGAATGTCGTATTCCACCACCACCACCACTCCGCTTCTGGTCACCACTAAACTTTGCCCTCTGCCGGTTTTCATGCGGCGTCAATGACAGTTGGGCAAGCATATTTTGCTTGCTCGCTAGAAGCTGGTGAGCCAACAGATTCGCTTCTTGATTTTGCCGACTTTTGGTTCGGAACAGCATTGTTGGATCTGGCTCTTCGGAATGGGGGGACGGGGACGACGTCACAGGTTCCTCAACAAAGTCATCCTCGCCATTACTGAATCCCATCATTAAACTACTCGAGCCAGATGAGGAGGACATGCTGCCGCTGCTCGCAGTGCTCATCGACTTCTGGTAGTTGTGCCGTTTCGATGTCGGCATGATATTGGGTCGTCCACCTGTAATTGGCAATTGGCCCAACACACACGGACACACGTCACTTTTGCAAATAAAATATTGATGTTCGGTCTGTCACCACAAGTCGTAGCATTAGCTTCCGACAAGAAAAGGAACTTGAATAATAATTTATTAATCTGCTTACCACCTTTGTAGCGCCTATTAAATATCGGGTTCATTTTGTCAGCCGTCAATCAATAACAAATCAATATGAGTAATCTATTTTCAGGGAAGATGGATATATATGCAAATTGCAAAAAATAAAATTTACTATCGAAATGTAAAAGGAGACGGAGAAGATCACTCCAAGCACATTACACTATACTTCTGACCATACGGAGGGATTAAGAGTGGAGATGAATGGAATGAGAGTGAAAGTGAGGAAACAGCAGCACCTGCGGCTCTCGGTCTCTCTCTCCATCACAATAATATCAAAAGCATTTCTCCTTTTATTCCAGTGGGCGACATAAGTATATGTGAGATTCTCATCATCTCATTCCTGTGTCGATTCGGTCGGTATGCTCAACGAGAAAGTAGAATAGTTTACGCTTCTCGGTTACGAAGCAATATCGATTTCCAAGACAAGTGTACACACACGCGATTCAGGAGTAGGATTGCGTGCTCAAAACCCTTTATTCCATACATTTCGGGCGATAGAAGGATATTGCATAAATTTGGAAAGTAACACATGGCAGAGGAGAGGCTCTTTTCATGCTTATATTCTCTCCCTTTCTCCAATCCATATTTACTCTTTTCCTTTGAGGCAATAGTGTTTTGGGTAGAATCGTGGAAAACACATATATACTTTTTTTTCTACGTACATCACACCCACGCAACATGATACACGACAATGAGAAAAGGGAGAAAAGTGGATGAAAAATTTCATTTGAACAATGAAAAATAATGGAATATTCAGCAAGGCCATTTTTCAAAGATTCTCAATTCCCAATGCGAATAAATGTCGTCATGATGGAAAGTAGATGTATTTTTATAGGCATGCGAAAGTGTTGATTGAGTTAGGTATGGGCGGTCTTTAGAGCCTAATATATTTATGTATCATTTTTTTGGAGATTTACACTTTCCACATTGAAAAATCTGACGAGAATACTGCGAGCAACTATGAGCATATCCGAGAAACATTTTGAGTTGGGAATTCACTTCAAAAGACAAAAACCCTTTCGTCAAATAGTTTCCCGGAAGGTGGCCGCCGCGTCTCGCAGAGTACACCAAAGGGAGAACAAGTTCCCCATGTATCTTTCCTTTCTCCCTTATTTAGCATCTTACCCGGATTCGCAGAGAAACGTTACTGGAGAGAAGTTGAGCAGTTGCCACATGTCTCAGTCTCATTCTGCTGTTGGTGTTGGTATACATATACTCTCCACGAGTTTCAACTTTCTCTGGGACTCGAGTGTGTCCGCTATTTACTACACACTCAATCTGCTCCATTTACGAGATCACCTTCTCTCCAGAAATCCTTGCAAGATTCCCAACACGGGAGTCTACACTTTTTGGGTGCGCATATCTAGATGAGCAAGCAGAGCCCAACGTCTGGAACCAGACGGGCTTTTCGGCTGCTGCTGCTGCTGGAGAGAATAAAAAACTTCTTTTTTGTGTGTGTTCACTGCAACTCCTCCTCTTCTCATTCGGTTTGATTCATTCCCTTCTTTCTCTTTCTCTCCTTGTTACATATACTTTATACATTGGCCATCACTGCAAAGTTTTTTCCATACTCGCTCCTCTCTCTCTCTCCAAAAAATACATGAGCAAGAACGCCTAAACGTCCATATCATGGATCCCTTCTCATAAAATATGCTTTCTTCTCCCTCTGCCCCTAGTGTTTCTCCTGCTGCCTACCTCAATGGAAAATGAGACAGATTTACAGAGGGACTGCTTTCTCTCTCTCTCTCTCTTACTCGCTCTCTCTCTCCCCTTTTTTACAGCCAAATCCAACTTCCTTCGAAATGAACTTGTGCTCCAGCCCTGCTTCTCTTCTGTTTTCATATGCGAACGGCATAACTATCATTCCATGTGTGTGGAATGATATTGCAGACTCCAGTGTGAGCTCACACTCTTGTCCAAGCATAGGAGAGCGAGGAAACGGCACTTTATTTCCATTCCCACACTGCATACCATGCTCGAGTAATAAAAGGGCTGCTTTTTATCTACGCTCAACTCAACTCCGTGTTTCTTTCTCGAACGTAACGTGTGTGTGTGTGGACTGTGGCGCTGGAGAAATATTGAGGATTCCTTTGAATACGGGCATATAATGGTGGTGTTGGTGTTATGGTGGAAAAGCAAAGGCAGTCAGTTACTGATGCTGATGATATGATTTTGTCCTCTCTCTCTCTCCCTTGTACACATGGTGAAAATATGCATGCATGCATCTTACCCAGAATATAATAAATGTGCATTGTGTGCCTAGCCAGAAAATAATACTCGTCCTCACACTGGCATCACACACACACCGTCTATGAATGTATGCCCAAGATACATTGTTATCATTATGCGAGAGATTCCAGCGGAGAGCGAGAGACGAGAGAGAGAAAAGAGAGCTATGGGCCCTTGCCTCTCTTGCTTCCACCGCCATTCATTCCATTGAATACTACGTATATTATGCAGTAGTAGTAGCACAACCAGAAAGTGCTCCAGTCAAGAAAAAAATGTGCAAGTCCACTTTGGCCCACTTATTCCATCATCATCATCTTTATCATCATCTCAAGTAAATTCCACGCACATACAGTACCAAAAATACATGCATACGTCCATATATACACTTTTCCACACATATAATTCCGAAACCCATATATTTTCCAACTCCAGCAGCAGCACCACTCTCCGACTCCAGAGAAATATATAAATATATTCTCTATTTATACTACGATTTTTGTACTACTGCTGCTGTGCTAAGTTCTTGGTGCTAGAGAGGAGAAAAAAGAATTACTACATCAACATCATCATCATCGCCACCACCACTACCACCATCATCATCACCAAGATTTCGCTTTTATTGCTGAAGAAAAGGAACTTTTGCAACCAATCAACCACAAAAAAATCAGCATAAATCTTTGTCTTGAAGATGATCCCCAGCCCATCACCACCAGCAGGTTCCTTGTGTGCACTACTCCTCTAAACAAAAAAAAATCATCATCGTCGCAGGTGGAGTGTGTTGTGTCCCCATCGCATAAGCTTCCTCTCTCCAATGCACCAACGCCAGTTAATCCACATGACAACGAGTGCACTGGCTCCTCAGTTACTAGTTATCATGGTGACAAGGATTCGGGGTGGTCAAGTGGATGGACGACCACGATGCGCCACTTGATCCCTAAAAAGTCAAACCCATCTTCTCTCTTCTCATGTGACGACGACGAATGAGAAAATTTAAAACATGAGTAACTTTGTAAACGAGTTTGACCTGACTTGGAGCAGCAGAAGTCGAAGTTCGTCCGAAGCATGGTGTTCCTGGTGAAGGGGAGAAAACGAAATATTAGTCCTGTGGGTGGGATTCTAAACAAGGGGAATGAGCCAGTGTCATTTAACTCCAGATCCAGAAGCGTTCTGCTTTCAACTCCGTTACGTATCTGAGGAAGTCCAAAGAGAAAATATATAGTGTCACAGTCACAAGTCCATGTCCAGTCCAAATACAACTGCTCAGCTCACACATTACTCATTGCTAGTTTTTAATATTTTGCAAATGTAACTAAGTCATCTTTATCTCTCAAAAAAAAACCCTTTCTCCATTTCAATCTTCAACGGCAATCAATCAGTCTATTAAGCTCTCCCTTATCCTTCCATACTCCATAAAGCTACGTAGTAAATCATAATAATTCGTTCACGCAATAGTTTCAAAAAAGTCTGTTCAACTTTGTTCAGGATAATCTAGAGAAAATGATATAATCAGCTTAAAATGCAGCTGAAATTGTTAAAGCTCCTCATCATGAGTGTGCATGATTGAGTTTCGCAAGATTATTTATTTGGAAGGCGAAATTTTTTTAGTGATCACCTCAAGTGTCCTGATTCCATCCACGTGAACCAGTCACTCCACCGCACCATTTCACATAGAATATAATATGTACATAATAGCATGATTGGAAATCGCAAATTTAATTTCCTCAAACCATCCTTCCTTCAAAACCCACAGTGAAAATGCAAACAAGGTAAAAAAAAGCAGAAGAAGAAATCTCTATTTGATCTCCACATCCACACGCAACAGCATCCGATCCTCTTAACTCGTTGACGTACCGGTGGCTCGCTCTCCAGTGCTGCGAATATATAATCAGCGATAAGCCAAGTGTGTGTTCCTTCCTTCATCAAACATCGTCTCATCCTCAGCCACCTTCTCACTTTCCAGATCTCAGGCTGCTGGATAAAAAACATTCTGCTCCTTTGTGCAACAACGATGATGAGGATGATGGAAGGCGTGAACATAAATGTAGCACGTGGTATGCTTGTGAAATAACCAAAAAATCACAAACATGTTCTCTTGGAGGTAGCAGTTGGCAACACGTCCATGTGATCACACACAATTTCTCTCTCTCACTCACTCTCTTTCTCTCTCTTCTCTTCACATTACTCCTATCTTCTCATTTCATCGTTTTCGTTTAAATTTTTAATTCGCTTCTTTACGTCCGTCCTGTTTCCAAATTTTGGAAGTGCACCTTGTCCAGGGTCAACGAAATCAAATGGGAAACTGCTCGTGATCTTCGTCGTACAGCACGAAAAAGCAGCACAACCTCACCTCCTTTCTCTGTCCGCAATAATCAAAAAATTAAAATATAAATAAAATACCTTTCCACCGCCCTCCTCATCGCCATACGATGCCTCTGAAGGCATATTGTTACTCTCATTCTCATGTCATCTCCTCGTTCCAGAGATTGGACTCTGACTAATGAAACTATGAAGGTGCTTGTGACAAATCCGAGAGTGAAGTAGTGGTTGCTAAAATAAAAATAATGTTATGGTAGAGAGAAAGACAAAGTTGTACGGAGTACTTTTGCCTCCCTGATTGAAAATGGTGGTTGAGAGACAATGACAGCAGAAATGTGATGATTTGATTAGTTAGAGAGAAGCTGGGGTTTTTAATCGTGCTGTAGTGTATAGATCAAACAAGTCTCATGTGACGGGTGCAACATTGTCAGTAAATTCGTGTACTTCATAGAGTATTTACCACACTGCGAAGCAATCGCAGTGCTCGTCGCCTAACACGCGACCCAACCCAAAAAAATATTTGACGAATCTTGCAAGTAACTTGCAATTTTTTCACTTTGGAAGGACAACGGCGAGGCGAAGCCTCCAAAAAATCCTTCAAAACGGCGGGCTACAGCAAGAAAACGGTCTGCTCCTCCAACACGGGGAGTCAGCAGGGCAAGAATTCGATTCTTGAGGTGAGCAGTTAAAATATTCTGAAGAGGAAATGATCTTTGTTGCAATATTCTCAATTTAATGGTTTGTGTGGCTAACAGAGCTGCTGCCAATGTGATATGGCCTCGTCGAGCCGTGGGATTCAAGTTGGGTCCGCATGGTTCCAGAGGAAAATCAATCTACGGCCACAACATCGGGGTGTCCACCTCGTCACGGAGGAGATCCTGAGGCAAATTCCAGAACTCGGGAACTTTACTGTCGGGCTATTCCATATTCAGAGTACATACTTCATCACTCAATATTGTCTGCTTGCTAAACACTAATTTAGTATTTATTTACTTATAAAATCGTGTGTACTTCTTTCCAGTTTTGCACACATCAGCAAGTCTGGCATTGAACGAGAGTTGGGACCCTGATGTCAGAGATGACATGGAAATGATGCTTAATAAACTAGTGCCTGAGGTAAGGTTCCAAAATCTCACAAATATAAAAACTCAAGGCGCGCACCTCATGTGCACCTATACCCAATTTTTCTGAATGAATGATATGTGAATTGAGTTGTCAATATACACGCTTTCAATAGTTCAATGTTAGATGCACTTGTCTAATCATTTATTGTTTTTCTGTATGAATGCGCTTTCCACTCTCTCTCCTCTCTCTCGCACACACACACTTCTGTGTCTCTCTTCATGTTTAATGAGTTCAGCGTTTTAACACAAATTTGCAGCAGGGACTGCCTTACAAACACTCGTGCGAGGGTCCCGATGACATGGTGAGATTACCTTTCTCCCAATAAAATATACAAACCAGATAATCAGAGATAATTCATCAATAAAAATTTAACTACAATGATTTATTCAAACAAATTTCAGCCGGCTCATGTAAAGGCGTGCCTGCTAGGGTCCTCGCTGTCGATCCCGATAAGCGAGGGCAAACTAAACCTGGGCACGTGGCAAGGTAAACATTATCCAGTCCAATTCATTTGAAAAAAAATTCCAATTGGAATACTTAATTATTATTTTTAAAAAATATTAGGGATCTGGCTGTGTGAGCACCGTAATCACGCCGGGAGTCGCAAGCTCGTGGTGACGCTGAATGGAGTGCTCGCACCCGGAACGCCCATCTCCACCGCTTCGTCCAGTCACAGTCATAATCCACATTCCAGCTCCCACCACTCTTCCTCACACACTCATCATCACAGCTAATCACCAGGTTCCTTAGCCACTCTCTTTATTATATTACTATTCTACTACAATCTACAAAAACACCACTTGTTCCACTACATGATCAACTATACCAAAAAATATTACTACTACGACTATACTGCAATCTATCTATTAAAAAACTACTATACCTTAAAAACAAAAATCCTCTGTCTAAAAAAATCTACTTTATGAATGAGTGTCTACCAAATACCGAGAAAAAAACTTTACTACATAAACTGGGCTAGAGCTAATCTTCGTACGATATTACTTATATACAAAAAATTTATGAGTGATTAGTAGGTACTTCGATAGCTGCTGCCATATATACTATCTCTCTATTTACTCCTCCAAGTGTACCACTATATTGCCAGCAACTTTTGATCATCACCCTACTTCTTGCCCCTTGTACTACTCCTCCCCCTTCTCCTCTGTCATCGTAAAAAGTCTCTCTCCAAACCAGCACCTCCACCACTAAAAATCATGGAAAAACATCGAATCTCAGAAAGAGAGAGCACTAATTTCGATGAGAACTTATCACTCTATCAACAGAAATCGTATATAACCCGTACTACTATGTACTTGCTCTCGTTCTATATATTTACCCTTATTCTTGTCTCGAGTACTTTTTCTTAACAAGTTTTTCTATTGTCGGTACAGTTGCTAAAAAACAAATTGAGGATCAAGTGATGCTTCGAGTGAAAAAAAACAATTTTGAGAACGAAGAGATTACTTGAACGAAGGATAGATAACAAAAAAAAATATACACACCGCCTTATTGCTTGCACACCGTCCCCAGAAAGAAGAAAACTTTTGATAACGTTACATTATGATTATCGAACGATTAATTACCTACATTATAATTACAAATTCTCTCATCTCTGCATTTTTCACTCAATTTTGTCAAAATACATACAGGAAAACAATATGATAATAGATGATATTATGGATCAGGTAAAAATAGTTCATGAATTAAATTATTTCTCATTTTACAATACCAAAAAAAAACCCTCCCCTTATATTTTGTCATTTTACCGCAATCCCCAATTTAAGGAAAAATATATACTTAAACACAGATTGTGCAGCAGCATTACTTTGCTTCTTTGTCAGATAAAAAATAAATAAACTCGTCTCCGTTCAAAAAACTTAGGAAAACGGGATTGCTCCATTCGTATCAAAATCAAAATCAACCAAAACATTTTTGCAGACAAAATAGAGAGAGAGAGAGAGAAGAGAGATAAAAAATTAACGTAAAAGTTATAAACACACTCACAGCAGACTCGTCGAAAGGTGACAGAAGTTTTTTAACGACACCGTTTTAGAATTATTGCTCAGTGATTATATACAAAGATGAAGAAAGAAAAAACTTAGGTAAAAACAATTGAATATGATTATAGACATGCGCCCATGTCATGTGTTTTTTGCATGCAACGACAACGCTGTATTTTCACTAATTATATTATATATAAACTATATAAAAATTGCTAAATGTTTGTCCACTTGTGTTTAGCTAGTAACGGTTTACAAAAGTAATATGTGTATGTGTGAAGAGAGAGAACATATATTTCACCTGTTTCCGCATCGTTTTTTCTGTGAGGCAATATACAAAAAAGGTTGGAGGGGAAGCTTCGAGGAAGGAAGAAAAAAGTATGGATATTTATATCGGTTGCGTCGCGCAGTAGACTTCATGAGTATCGCATGAACAAAATCTATGCAATTTCCGTGTATTAATTATTACTTAATTAGCAGAAAACGTTAAAAATAGTGGGAGAAGAGAAACGAGTAGCAATATATATCAACATATTTTACCCCTGCAAGTGCAACGGAGACATGCGCGCAAAAACCGCAAAACATACATTTCGCTCACAGAGAGACACAAACAAAATAGCCTCGGTTTAAACATGATTGATAATTGAAGGATTTCAAGAGAGGTTTTGACATAAAATATTATAATTACGAGGAAAAGTGCAGTTTTTCATTTTCTTTATTCCTGTCACGCCTTATCAAACATTTTTTATACACACTTGAAGGGAAATATATTCGATTGTTCGGACACCACTGCCAGTGACAAACTTTTTTACAAGTGCATTTTCCACAGAGTATGCATTCTTGCTTCCACAATTCAGTTCGATTTTTGAAGGCTTTTTACTACTTTTCCCCCGTCAAAGTTATCCTTAATCACGCTCCGAAGTTGACAAGTTGTTGGCGCATTCCATCATTTTCTTCCAGCTTAATAAAACCCCGATTTTAAAACCCAAAAAGGGAGTGAACGATATAATACATACAAATTCGATTCAAATGATAAGGAAACAAGTTTTTAGGAAAAAAGAGCGCTGCTGACAAAAAAAGTTTATAATAGAAAGAATTAATAAGGATATAGTTTGTAAGTGAACGGGGCTTTAGAGAAAATCCTACTTTTTTCCGGAGTCGAGTAAGTAGAAGAGACGAGGAGCGCACAAAACAAAAAAAACACTAGATTGGTTATAAACGATATTTGAGGAAAACACATTTTTTCGGTCTCTTGTTGCTCTTCCTCCATCACCTCCTTCCTTCCAAAATGAGAAAAAAGAAACAAACCGCCTCCAAAAAGCAATCCTCCCTCACCACCACCACACATCAAAATGCATCCTTCCTTACGTTCCACAAATGTTAAAAATTCTTACACATTCCACAACAACAAGGGTAACTGTACACCACACATTTTTTGTCACAGGAAAAGATATAAAAACAGATTTCTACTTTACAAAATCAGAACAAGTTTACCTATTATTATATACTTACAATATCTTATCAAAAGAGAACACTACTACTACTTCTACGGTTAAATACAACTTTCCCCCAATAAAAAACTATGAAAAATTATATGAGTGCGATACTAAAAATATACAACTACGAATGGGAAAAACGAAACAAATTTTTTCTAATGATATTACAAATAAAGTACTGCACACAAATTTACGTTCTACTCTTAAGACGATTTCAAATAAATCTTAAGAAGAAAAAAACAACAACATGTGACAACTGTTCATGCACAAAAAGTTTCGACGAAGAAAAATAATATATTTAAAAAAATTGGATGAGGAACTTGTTTGAATACGCGGCATAATGTTAATGTTGATACCTGTGTCAGGTGTAAAAAAAGACAAAAGAAAATGGTGAACGGGAAAAAATAAATATAAATTGTGCAATTTTTTTCGGTACAACATAAATTATGACCGTATTTCAGGTTGAAGAAAAGGGTTCACGAAAAAAAAAACGAAACTATCCTAAAAGTTGCCAGATTTTGTGCATGTTCGGTTAGTGAGAAAATGATAGTGAGACTAACTTCCTTATTACTTTGTAAGACGGATATTATATATAAATATAAACTACATAATTATACACAATATACATATTATACAAAAAATTACTATATGCATTTTCTTGTACTACTCTAAACTCTAAGGGACATGGATAAAATGTAATACAACAAAACACAGATCATTACTTAACTCGTTATAAAAAAAACTTAGCCTATGTACACATGTTGTACTCTTCTTGTACTCCAAAAAAAACCTCCCCAAAACACCATTTCCTCCATCACTACACTTCGAAAGTTGATAGTGAGGGTGACTCCTTTTTTACCCCAGACGAATCCAAGCCACACAAATCCAATCCAGCGAGAAACGACATGATGAATCTACATTTTCTCTACTACCAAAGTGTATAGCAAGTTTTAAATTTTTGAAAAATTTATTCCCTTCAATTTATTCTTATTCTTCCCATTTTGGGATGTGAAAATACAATATGCGACCACTTTTTTTTTGCGTAAGCTTCATTTGGAGAGACAAAGTGTAAATCAAAACTCAGAAAAACTTTCCAACAGCTCTCGTGCTTTAATCTTAAATGCGTTAATTATCTCTGCTAAACGTGTGCTTTTTGTGCAAAAAAAAAGTATAAATGACTGCAATAATAAAACTAGGTTTTAGGCCCAATATGTTCAGAATTCTTTATTGTTCGTAGTAGAGGTAGGATTCACCGCTATGTTTTCAGTAGGTAAAACAAAAAGAACGAACAAGATAGTTGTTAGAGGAGAGAAAGGAAACATGCTTCCATGAAATTCATCGAACAAAACAAAACCGTTCTTCGCTGGCGTACATAACGGAGTATACAAATAGGACGCGTGCTTTGTAGTTGTAAAAAAGCAGAAACCTTTTCGATTATTACCTGTGTTCGTGTGTGCAAGAGTTGAAAACAAAATATATATTTTAAATCTTCTTTTGGAATGGTGGAGAAATGGGTAATGTATACACAAAACAGCACTTCCAGAAAACGTAAAACAAAAATTATTTCTCAGACTGCTCCTCAACATTCCCCTTTTGTATATCTGAACTGAAAAAATTGTAATATCCATATTTTTTGTCTAGTTCCCTCTTCTGCATGATTTTCTCCTGACAATATCTCTCCTTTCCTTATATCCGTTTACTACAAAACTTCTAGCATCCATTTTTGAAGATGATAGAAAAACCTGACAAAGGATAAGCAATTTTTTGGGGTGTTTTCTTGGTGCTAAAGCAAAAGTTTAAACAATCCAAGTGAAATTATTATCGAGACAGGACCTTTAGTTCGTAGACGAGAAAAAACGTACATAAGCAATACTAGTATCGATTTAGTGTTTACTGTAGACAAGTATTGTAAAAACTGGTAGATAAGTAAAAAATTGTAATGTAAGCAGTTGCTGTTTGTTTTGCTCAGATATTTTACGCTCTTAAATTTCATCAGTTACGTCGATGACTTTTTGGGCCTGCAAGTTGCGTTGTCGGTAGTGCTAAACATGAATTTGTCCCTGTATCACAAAATCCCACAAAATATCTTTTTTTCTCGAGTTTATATCAGAAAGAACAATAAACGAAGCAAACTGCTCCAGAGTTCATTCTTTATTGTATATCGTTAAGAACAATAAGATTTTGCAAAAAAGCTATATGTTCGCATGAAACATCGAATAAATGTGAAACCCCATAGGTCCCACATCCGTTTGCTAAAACAGCTCCTGGAAGTGACTTTTTCGACTTACTTGATGAGATTCTTCTTTGGATCCTCTACACTCGTATAGTCAGTCGTATATCCAGGAAGAGTTTTTAAAGATCTGGAGACATGCATGGTTAGAAATTATAGGATTTGACCTTTTCAAAAACTTGTTTTATTCTTTAACGAAACATTTCTCATTTATTCATTCTTGCGTAAAAATGTACGTATTAATGAGTAAACATGTACGGTATTGATAGATGGATATTGTTACAATTTAGAAAAGAGGTAAAAACGAAACCAATTCCCACAACACACACAAAAAACGAAAGAAAGAAACCCCTTTTACCACTTAAAACCTTAACCCTTTTGTGACGACATATACATTTAAAAAAACTACATACATATGCAATGCATGTTATACAGAAGAAGGCAAAGAGAACCTACAGATTTAGACGAATATCTCTCTCGACGACACACGACGACGATTTTAATGCAGAGGGAAAAACATGAGCAACAACAATAATCAATAATTAATTATAGTTAAACTCTAATGATACAATGTTTACAATGTATGATCATTATTGTTACATATAAATAATATATACTACAATATTAATTATATGACTATCATTATATGAATGATGATTATTACGATTATATTATCGTTACTATTATTACTACTATAAACTATTAAATTATATGATATTATTCAAGTACTCTGTAAGGAAAAAACAATACATGTTTTAACCGGAGTATATATATTATATTATATTAACGGACATATGATGTAATGATGATATGACATTCATTACTATCATTTACTTATGGAATACACACGAAATAAAAATGCAACACAAGAATCAAGAAATGGAATCAGAAATAAAAATGACAAATAACCAGAAAAACAATGTGCTTTCAAATGTGCTCACTTCTTTGACTTGGCAGTGTTGGTTCCTCCAGATCCGGATCCTGATGCAGTTTTGTCTTTATTCTTATCATCCTCTTTCTTACTTTTACTCCCTTTACTGCCTCCTGCTCCTCCTGTAGAACTCGCTGATTGCTGCTCCTTTCCCGTTGTTGTCTTGCTTTTATCCTTGTCGACTTTATCCTTTTTCTTGTCCTCCTTCGTCACTTTCTCCTTCTTACTCTTGGAATCCTTCTCGGTGGTCACTTGAACGGTGCTGATTGTCGTCGTCTCTTTGCTGGAGGGACCTTCGCCCTTGGACTTCTTGACGTCGGGTTTGGCTACTTGGTCTTTCTTTGAAGCACCAGGTGTGGATGAGGATGACGCTTCAACTTTCCCCTTGGCTTTCTTTTTATTTAAGGTGTCCTCCTTCTTGTCAGTGGCCCCTTGGCTGGAGAGCAAAGCTGTGGTGGGCTTGTCCCCAGCGTCTGGAGAGTTGTTGATGGCGCCTTCTTCAACGTCGGGTTCTTTCCCATCGGATGGCTTTTTCTCCGCGAGATGGAAAAAGCGATTGAATGCGAGAGCGATGCGAGCTCCAAGACCTAAGGATTGGATGCGTAGATCCTCCAGTGAAATATCTAGAAAATGATCAAAGAGAAATTCGTGAAATATTTCCCATAGAATGAAGACACTTTGCTCATGCTTACCAATCTGGATTTGAGAGGCTCGTCTGTACGTCCCACCTGGACCGCCAGCTATACCTGCCGAGCTGAGTGTTGCCCCTGAGAGGACGTCCGACTGTTGTAGACTCTCCGTGTCCGATTTCAACTCTGTTCGAATCTTGTCCAGTGCTAGAGTGATTAAGGGGATATTTTTTACGTTTAATCATCACCGTTTCACATTTGCACATGCAAAGCCACAAAAACATATACCCTTCTTCAAGTCCATTTCATCCAATTCTTGGTTTTGAATTGCCTTGAGGCGCTTGCGAAACTTGCGCATGATCCTCCTTCGAATGTAGTCTCCTTCGATTTCTTGTTTCGTTCGGGGAATCCGGAACTTGAAGCAGCAGCATATAAGAATGACTGGGAAACAGATAATAACAATTTCATGTTTTAAACAGTTTCACGATTTTTCGTTAAAAGTGCAACACACTTGAAACTTACTGAATCCCAGCGCAACTCCAATGGAAAGGAAAATGACATGCCACATCCGAAGTCCATACCAGACCGTCTCCTCCAGCCACTTCTCAGAAACTTTTTGGGAGACGTCTGCTGGAGGGCAGTCCTAAAGTTTATTGAAAAGTAAATAATTTTCAGCATCCAGGATTAATAAATAATGAAGAGATCACTTCAAGAACATGATTATGATTATCATCAATCAACACCAGTGCACTCTGTATTGGGAGTTGTCTGAGCTTACCCCAATGGTTTGGTGACTAAGCATGTCACTATTTCCTGTAACATCCCCAGCACGCATTTCTATTCAACCGTGCTTATACTTTCTCCACTAAATATCTACCTTGGAAAGGGATTCTTTCTTTGCAGATATCGAAAGCTGAACGTTAATTCAAGAGAAAATATACAAATGTCTAAATGCCTTTCTTTCTCTGTGAAGATCCCATGGTTTATTGTATATTCGCTGGCTTGGAGGACTTTCGATCAGAGACTAGGACTAGACTACAATACACCTGACTTGTATGCATGCCGAAGTCAAAAGAAGGAAAAGGAAATAGAAAAAATAAAAGTTATATGGAATAGTGGAACCTTACCTGTTCCGTGCCATCAGCGCATTCCTTGTGAAGCATGTCGGGAATTCGACAGAGATAAGCTTCCCCTCTCTCTTTCTCAAACACACACACTACTCCTTTTCCCAGAGAAGAGCAATTAGTGTCTTCACAACTCACTATTCACCATGAACTCGACCAGGTGTCATTTACTTGATTTATAGACGGGGAGCAAAAGGGATAAAGCGTGAGACCACTCCTAACACACACGCTCTCGCTTTTCTCTGCAATTCACAGTTGTATACTTTCTCTTCCCACCCTTTTCCTCATCCACCTCATCTCTTATATTGCATGCTATTAACAATTATATTGACAGTGGATAAAAAATATTCGGAACAGGGAAGCGCACTTATTTTTATTGTTTGTTTGCTTCTGCAGATAGTTCTTCCCCCTCCTCTCGAAATGAGAGTTGATGATTTTCGCACGAAACTGAAATTTTGATGCAAAATGTTTGGACAAAAAGGGGACAATTCGCATCAAAATTCAATTTTTTTGCATATATAAAATTATGTTTATTCCGTGGGCATGCTTTATTGTGATATTTCACTGGCTTGGATTTGATGTTACTTTCTCTCTCCTCTGTCCACTGTCCTCTGACACCGAGATCAGAGAGAGCAATGAAAGAGATAATCAGGTTAGAAGAAGCAAGTCTACTTGCTTTCCTTTGTGAGCTTCGCTCTCCCAACAAAATTCATGCATGAACGCAATCAACATAGGTATTATTGCATAGCGTGAGCAAAGGAAAGTATCTGCTCTGGTCTGGTGTACAGACTCTTCTCTACAATTCACATATTTTGCTGATGATTTGTGATGATATCCTTTTGCATCAGAGAAAGCTTTCAACATGTCATATATAAAAACATGTATGCACGTGTACAAGTACGTGTATATAGATTTCCATTCATTCACCTTCGCATCCAGAGAAAACATTCGAGCATAAAAAAAATTGCGAAGCTTTTTGCAGAGCTTTTGCTTGATTTGATTCAATTCTGGATAATATGACTGTGACTGACAGCTGGTAGCCATCATGTTGGAAAGTATCAAGTTTACATGCGTTCCCGTTGGCCTATTTCATCTCTCTCTCATCCCTTGTCCCGTTTGACCTGCTTCCGGCTTACTCCGTATCTGCATAAACATTAATGGTGAAATTTTGCTGTGGAAGTTTTCCTCCGTGAAGCTTACATTATTACGAGGTAATTTTGTAAGAATTATAATGAAAGTTATATAGTCAGACCATTATTTTTAATGAGTCTTTAATGAACCTAGATATTTATATATGCAATTGTTGAGCAGAGCGAGTGGAGAAGCCAGGGATAAAATATGGTGGAAGATACAAAGAAAATGATAGTGATGGGCACTGGACAAGTATTGGATTCTTCCTTCTAAAAGCTACAATATGATATCTCTTTAGTCACTCTCATCATCAGCATGATATCGGGTAAAGCAAAAGGTAAAAGATTGCATGTGTAAAAGCATGTCAGCATTTTACCAGATGCAAGTAATAAGTAAGTGGAAGCCTGGAAGCGGTGAATGGAGATGAATGGCGACTCCACCCAAACAAGTCCACGCGATCTGGATACCAAAAAGAAGATACACATGATGTAATCCATTTTCCTTTCTCCTCTTTTCCGCATATTTCATCCAGAAGGATTCTTGTTCCAATTTCCAGTTCCAAAGTGCATGTATAAAACGTATGTGCATAGCCATAGGTATATTTATATGAATAATTTTGTATCACATCCAAAAACGTTGTTTATCTGTGAGTTTTTATTCTCATTATTTCGCTTCACGGAGAGTATACATCTGTAATCTAATATGAGACCACAACACACACACACGAATGAAAAACTTTCCCCTCATAAAATTAACATAATAGCTACAAGATAATCGTACAGTGTAAGTTTTCAGAGTTAGAAGTCCTATGATTCCCTAGTTAATTAGCCACATGTTCATCTAAATTCGTATCACACGGCTTTCTGAAGAAAATTTCAAGGAAGATAAGTAGGATTGTCAATTCCTCCACCTCCTCCACCTCGATTCGATGGAAGGCCATCATCGGAGGAGTAATGTTGATGTTGATGTCCAGGAGATTCCCGTGGACCACCCAAGCTTCCTGTGTCCACAGGCCATTCCTCGTGAGTGTAATTGAACGGAGGATGCTGGTGGTGATAGGACTCAGTTATTGGAGGGGTGTTGTTCCTGTACATTGGGGGAATGCTCGTCGGCTGTTGCGGAGCATAGACGAACATGCCTCCACCCTTCTTGTTCGTATTGAGGCTGCACAAAGTGTCCAGGTAGGTGAGCTCACCGATGAACAGGTAAACGACCCATAGCGTATATAGACGGTACAATAAATGGATCAAGTCGAGCACGAGGAGTCCAAAGGAGATTTGCCCAACGCAGATGATGAGGATGATGACGAGCAGGGCTACCGCGGTAATTACCACTTGGATGTAGAACCACCATTTGCACCGCTTAATGCTGTACTGTAAATGAGGAAGGAATGACTTATTCAGAAGCAAATTCTATATTTGATACTGAAAATCATCTAGTCAGAATCAGTTGCATACATTTCTAGCACCAGTGTAGAGAATCGCGGAGATTCCAATGTTCGTGGCCAAGAATACTGCGAGTATTGTCCAGACCCCGGTGGTCACATAGGGATGACTCACTCTGCCCAATGGAACCAGTTCTAAATACACAGTCAACCAATAAATATCAATATTTGCTCCCCACTAAATGGCACCAATTGAATTTTACTCTCATTTTAGAAATCAGAGAGGTTTGGGTGTGAATATGGAATTCTAGTACTAATTAGTAGTATATCACAATGTGCATGTGTATTATGAGTGTGTAAATGGGTTAACTGCTCAATTTATCCTCTTCTTCATCTTCGCAAGAACCTGATTCGGTGGGAGAGGACAGAGGTCCAATATCTCCAGTATCGCTCACTCCAGTGACTCCTTCCTCTGTGATTGTGATTGTGACCTCGGAGAGGAATATTGTGAGCAGAATGATGGCCACGATCTGAAACGGGAGCAATCACAGTCAATAACAGATATCTGAGCAGAGAATCTTGTTAAGGAAAGATGATTTTTATGATCTTACAATGTCAATAACGGCCACCGTCCTAGTCCCAGCTCTCAGCGTTATGCAACAGCACGGATTTAAAACCGCCATTATTCTCCTAAAATGATCTTCACTTTATTAACTAAAGATTTTCGATACACGTTCCTTTTGGCAGTTATGCAGTTCCCCTACTCAACTGCATAGTGACTGGGATTGCACCACACAAAAAAAGGATCGACAGGCACCAAGGGCCACTCACGGAGGAGGTGTTCAGAGGTCTCTGATCACGACAATGATAACGTCTATTATGAAATGACTAGAGTAAAGAGACAGACTACCCCTTGTCCTTACAAGGTGTCACATATGCATAATGAAATAACTGGCAATATATTATAGATCTTGTTACGCCGTAGTTGTAGTCGCTGTTGTTGTTTGATGCAATCGTGCAAGAGAGAGAACTCACTGAGCAACTTGTAGAATTGATGTCCCTTTCTGAATCTTTGTTGCTCTCTTGTCGCAGTCGTTTGCAGTTGTCGTGAGATGAAAGAAGTGAAGTGAATGGCAACTGTTGCCACTTTTGGTTCGATTTCCATATATGAACTTGTGCTTTCTGTGTCGTTACACTCGTCATATAGCATTCTTTTCTTGAAGATGAAAGGTGTAGGATGCAAGGAAAAAATGCTTAAGAAATTAAGAACTTTAGTGTACTCATTTTATTCGCTCCAAATCTTCACGCTATAGTTAAGATTAATATGCATTAGGTAATATTGTATCCCCACGTTGAGAATTGAGATGTACGTATTATTCCGCTCTGCTCGAGTGGAAATGTCCAGTTCATAATTGAAAGCACCTTTGGAGCTGTGATTACAGAGAACGCGTGAGATCGGAGAAGGTCCATTATTCCATTGTTTTCCGCTAAATGAATGCTCCTTGGAGCACAAACATACTTAATTCTCCAATGTGCACACGTTGGCGAGAAAATTGTAGCAAACTTGGGTGATAATTATGATGATTATCATAAAGCAAGCATTTGTTTACCACTCTCGGCAAGGATTCTTGATGGAAATGAGGTGATGATGGCTTGGCTTACACACACATCAGCGAAAAAAGATGAGATGGCAAAAAGGAGGAAGAGCTTATGCCTTTAGACCATTTCGCCACATTGCTTCGGACTTTATATGGAATACGGTACACCACGTTATCCGCCTCTATTTTAGCTTCAAAAGAGTGTAATGAGGAAGTTACTACAAACATAATAGAAAAGTTTGAGAAAAAAAATGTAAGTCAAAGGACTATGTGGCATGGGTCCGTCCATGTGCTAATCTTGATGTGCTCATCCGCCCACTCGTCTCTCCTGAGGACATTTTTACTTCATGCACAATTCCTTTGGTAGAGAGTATTGCCATATATTTCGTGATGGGAGTGAGATGACTTTGAGCTTTGGGAAAAAAATCATCAGTAATGCTGACGTTTATATATTCCCCCAAAAGAAAAGTAAAATCACAAATATCTCTCTCGTCAGTTTTGTAAAGGGTGGATATATATGTATGTACTTTATTTTTCATCTCATTTTCTACAGACAGTCACCATTTACAATTTCATTTACCGATAGAATAATATGTTTAGTATATGTTTATGTAAGATAACAATTTGCACATATTATGTGTGTTTTGCTATATTTTATGATGATGGTATATTTTTAGATAGTATTTTTCTTTTTCCCGTAAACTCTCTATATATAGTTATGGTCAGATATATATATTTATGTATATTTTTTATAGTTTGTAGGTTTCTTTTAAATACAGTTCGTTTTTTTCTCCTCGTCATCACACAAAAAACAATATCCATTCTCTACAATCCTACTATAAAGTGCTTTCCTCATGTACACTTCTAACGCTAGAAGTCTTAACCAAATTCTAGGATTATATAGGTATTTAGTTTTTTAGTCATTACTCTTTTAGAGACTCTAATAACACAACTACAGTTTTCTTTGATGGTGTTCCTCTCTCACTCTCTCACGTAGTCATATTTTTATTCATATATTTTTTTAACCTAAATAGTTACACCGTTTTGATTTTGAACCCAACGAAAGTTTTGCTAGCTCACTGGATGCATACATACATCCCACTTATATATTTACTTATTTTTATCTCTATACTCCTTTTCAGATTGGTTTCATTTCCAATTCCATTTTTTAATACTTTTGCGATGATATATACTTTGACACAAGTTGAAGTGTTGTTCCTTTTAAACTGTAGACCCTACGGTGCTATCCACGGAGGCAGCGCTATGAGAAATAGTGACCTAGTATCTCATCAGCCCCTCCGTGGCACTACAACTTCACTCGAGAACTCATAATAAATTCATTCTTTCAATTCCTCAAAATATGATGGCTTTTTGCAAAGTTTTGTTAGAGTGGTTATAAGATTATGTATATTATATCCTGGTGTCAGTATGCCGATGAATTTAATATTAATGCAATTTTTGTAATTCATTCACACTCACAAATACGCATGCATTCTCATTCCTGGGTGTCTGCAAGGATTTAAAGCTAGTAAAAAACGAAACTTACAAGCCACAGCCTGTCTTAAAAGTAGATTTTATGCAGTAAAGTAAATTATGTTTTTAGGTTGCATTTGTAATAATAAATGTATGTATATGTACCCATCTGACTCTAGAATTGCTTTCCAGACACTTTCTCTAATAGTTTCTTTACGCGGGGAGCAGTTCATTTCGCAAAGAACTTAAGTACAACATGCTTTTTTATCAGTAGTATCACCACCTCAAGGGAAAAAATCAAATGTGTAAACTAATGTAAGTACGATTTCATTGTACTCCCGCACTCTGCGTCATCACTTTCTTTCTAAAGTCTCCAGCGATGGAGTGCACATATAAACAAATCGAGTTGAAGAAGTAGTTCACTTTTAAATGACTAGTTTCTACTAATTCTTTTTTAGGCGGACTAATAGATTTAAAACAACAGGGAAAACAGACTACAAAAATCTATGATTTGCGAGGACAAATAAATTGCCAAAACGCGTTCAGTTTTCGACTCGATCATGAAAAGAAGAGAAAAAACCTAGATTTAATATCACAAATAACACCAATGTACATAAAGATATACGGAATACATGCACACGCATTCTAGGTAGACAAAGGAAAGCTATGTAAACATTATCTTCCTTAAAATCCTTCGCTTCCAATTTGACTTGCAGTTGGAACGTCAATCAGAATCTACTTTATTCTGTAACTTCGTCTCTTTAATTTACATACAACTTTACCCTTCATAATCCAAAGTTCACAGGTCAACCGTGCTTACATAACTAACTTCTCCATTAACAAAAACTGAAAAAGCAGCCTCTTCTCTTTTTAATCGGACATGCATTCTATATATATACTCATGCTGGGATACGGTGATATATACGATACAGTTCTTTCTACGAACGTAATTGTTGGAGGAAATATTTACAAAAAACATTTAATTTTTAAATTCTATAGGCTACTTTTTACCGTTAGTACAATAAAATAGGGGGAAACTTAGTTGTTGATAATACCGACCAGCTTTACTAATTCATATACATATACGTCGTCGTGATCGAGTCTTCAAAGTAAATTCTGTCCTTTAATTTAATTGAGGTATTTTTATCATGCCAATAATTTACAAAAAAATACAATAAATTTAGAGTGGAATCAGTGCAGGGAAGCAGTACACATCTACAAAATACGCCAATTAAATTGTAACGTTCTTGCGAACATATAGTGCGATTGATTGGACGCATAATTCTTTCTGGCTATTGTAGATTCGTTAACCATCGGAGGGCGACGATGTTGCAGCGTGCGTGTCATGCGCAACGTCCTGTGCTGCATGCGTATCCGCAGCTTTGGAATCTCCGCCACCGGAACTGCCTCCGCTGCCACCAAATAATGAAACTAAAAAAGAAAATGAGTAATAAAAATGAAATATAAAAATACATACAAACTGAGGAATAACATAAAATCATAAATCGACGGGTCATCGATAATAAAAATAATTTATAAAAAAAACAAAAAGTATACTGGAATTAACTGTCTACTTTAATTAAGTCATGAACTGAGTGTATTTCTTGCAACTAAAAAAACTAGTCGTCAAGCAGTCAGTGGACGAGAAGCATTAAAGCAAAGAGAAAGCAGTGAAAACGGAATTAGTGAACACCATTTTGCAAATATCAACTTCCGACGTGACTAGTTTAGAGTGATAAGCAAGTCTCTTAACAGCTAAAAATAAAACGTACGCCAATGGCGAGATATGAGATCATACTGGAAAGCTGATGCTGGAATGATTCGTAAAACTTACAATAAAGTTAGTTTCCGATCCTTACCTTTTATCATAATATACATTAAATTCCGTTACTTTACTGCTAAAGTGTATTTTTATATCAAACTCTTAATTCTATTAAAAAGCTATAGCTCACCCGATCAGCAAGATTCACACATTCTAACTGCCTCCGATAATTTCTCACTGATTTTGTTCCTTATCATTTATTTATTATCGTATAATGCAACATGGGGTTTTCCGGTGTTTCTTGTAGTTTTGTGTGCAATTTATTAAATACATTTTATATCCTAATTTCCCATTTACTCACACACCTAACATACCTAATAGTAACGAACATGACTCACATAATTCCGAACTATATAACATGTTGATTATAGTGTTTTAAAGTTACACTTCAAAAGTGTTTTTTTTTTCTGTTGAAATGAACTGCATATTATATCTTGCCTTTTTTGATGAAATTTGTTGACATGAACATGAACAAGAAGGATTAAAATTTGTTAAAATGCTGTTTAAGTAGTAATAAGGATTAATTTGGAATGATTAAAATAATTCAATCACGCGCTGCCTTCCCTTATTCTCTCCTCTGCTGCTTTTCCGATGATGCTGCATAAAAGTTTTTCACCTTACCTCCCCAAAGACAACTTTTTTAAGACTCGAAGGGTAAGTCCTCTCACATGAAATTCGCTGCATGCAAAAATGTATTACAGAAAAAGTCAAGTCAAGATATTCCTTGCAAAAAGCAACAAATTTCAGTCTAAGGCATGTTAATTATAATTATAAATTGGAGAAAGTGCGCTTAGGTATTTTATTTATGTTTTGTGCAGCTAAACTCATCTAATCTCACGATGACTATGTCGCTAACTACTCACTTTGGCAGCTTTTCAAAAAGTTATTTTTCGTGTACGTGTGTTGATGAGAAAAAGTGTTCTGAGAATTTGTCCATGAATTCGTGTGATTATTGC
Source organism: Heteromurus nitidus (assembly GCA_034687055.1). Taxonomy (NCBI): domain Eukaryota; kingdom Metazoa; phylum Arthropoda; class Collembola; order Entomobryomorpha; family Entomobryidae; genus Heteromurus; species Heteromurus nitidus. The sequence goes on along the minus strand of JAQFZW010000014.1, from coordinate 119,591 downwards.
AAGCAATGTTTTTGCACTAATTCGTGTAATTAGCAAAATATTTAAATAATTTTTACGATCTACCTACATAAACACACTAAACAGAGTGAATATATGGTAAAAGACAGCAGGAAAATAACACCAACGGGATATACACACGTGTGAACAAATAAATCTCTTAGGTTTAAGACTTGAATTAATGTAGACTGTTGGACGGGTTTTCTTTCATTTCAGCTATATACTACATAGTACCACTGCAAATACGTAACAATTATTACGAGTTCATTTTTGGTCACACACAGTGAGAAAGTGACAAGGCTTACCAGACCACACACACTGAACACAAAAGGAGAAGATCGGAGAACAGAAGCATCATTCACTACATTGTGTAGTGCTTCACAGCAGAAGAGAAGGAGAAAGCTTCAGCAGCAGCGTGAAATGAACTATGACCTGACTAGAAAATAATTACTTCATAAGAAGTCAAGTAAAATTTAACGACCTAATTCACTTCATTATTATATACTCTCGGAATATGTGATTGAACAATACCAAGCACACAACAAAAACCGGTAAAGTTGACGACATGTAAAAGGGGACAACGCACACCAGAACACACGCATTATTTTTTTAGCGAAGCACTTGCATGTATAATTAGAATAATTACAACTTGAAAGAGTACATTTTAAGCATACTACTTTTAATTACGAGACCATAATTAGGATTTTATGGAGGACACACACATACTGCTTACAAACAGGATACTCTAAGTAACTACCAGATTGGTTACGTAGCGGAGCAGGACCAGAATGAATAAATCATAGGAGAATCTCTATCATGGCACAAGTTAATCTATACACTATAATCTACGACCTTGACTCGAGGGTCCATTTTAAAAATATTTGTTGGTTGCACAAATATAGTGACATGATATGAAGGGAGGGATATAGGTGCACCTCTCTCTGAGTTGATATAATTTGTGATTTTATATTAAATTACCACTTTGTATATCATAAATCGGTAATGATAGGTTTTTTGTTTGGTAAAGTTTGTAAACATTAGAATACAATAATCTGCTTTAGGCTCACCCAAAATCCTTGTGTTAGAGGAGAGAGAAGAGAGTAACAAAAATAGACTAAGCCGGTTATACCCACGTATTATGTATGAATTTTTTGGAATTATTATTGAAATGTTTTGGAACAACTTTGGTATCGATTTTTTACTCAGTTTGATGAACGTCCACCGTTTCAGCAGAGGAAAGAGCTTCAATATTTTTTTCATATATTTTGAACCTAGTATAAATATGCATTTTCATATTGTATTCAAAATCATCATTGTTCGTGTATACTTTTACTCGGTAAATTTCATCAGTCCACTGAAAGCCTTGTTTTCGGGAAATTTTGTCACAAAAATATCGTTACGATTTGCCACAAAAGAGCTTCTTCTAAGCATAGTTTCCAATTAGTTTTGTGTGATAGGTTGGGTTAGTATTAGTGTGATTAGTTAGAAATTGAGGGTTAGTAGTTTTTTGATAGTATTTTCTTAACTTTTTTTCATTTCCAAATTGAAATGGTGGATATGATTTTGCAAAATATCATCACAAAATGTGCGACCTTGTACGAAACTGCTACATTGGTGCTTAGGTTGTTATCTAAAAGGTATATATAATTTTATGGTAATTTCATCCAATTTGATATTTGACAAAGTTGATTTGATAAATTTTTTGTTCGGGAACACATGGGTTTGACGATTATTTTTGATTGCCTTGTTAAGTTAAGCATGGTACATTTGTAGAATAAAGTTTCGCTCACTACTGACAAAAGCTACACACTTTCCAACTATCTTTTTACCACCCCGGTTTATACACTTTTTACTGTTAATGTAAAAGTTGATTTGATTATCTAGGTTGCTTTCACTGCTTCATTTGTTGCTCAAAGTCGGAATGTGGAGAAAGGAAAAGCGTGGCGCACATATAAATCCACGTTGTATGCATTTAGCTGATTCTGACTGATAAAATACATTAGCTTTAGCTTCACAATTTATATCTCTCTGCTTGTAATAAATTGTTTTCAAGTCTTGCAGTTCGGTTTTTAAGGATTAGGATATGAGAAATTCAATACTTTTTTGTGTATGCGAGAGGTAGTAAAAATACAGACCGTATCTCATTACATTGTAAGTTTTCCTCCAAAGATTTCTTTTGTTGAAACTGAAAGTTTGTTTTTCTTGGCTCTGATCTGACCTGTCAAAATAGCGTTTATTACACCTTAAACGCCTTATAGCTTATACTGTAAAAGTCTGTTGTTTGCACTCGGTTCTGCTCTAAAGTAGTATTTATGCGTATTTATTGCGTAGTAGTACACACCACGCATGAAAGATTCCCGTAGTCAATTTAAAAAATACTGACCTGGTCTGATGATATATATTTTTTGACAGACTCACTTTTCAATAAAAATTCCTCTCGACTACCGTCATTTTTCTTAGGATTTCTTTTGTACACAATGATGGTATAAACTTGGCGAGGAGGAGATAAAGAGTAAAAAGATGACATATTTAGATAGTATGTCGTGCGATTGATTTGGTTACATGTGGCCCTGCGAATGTGGCTGGAAGGGTTGAACCTACCACCTACTACTTATATGGACTAGTTAGAATTTTTTTTTGGATCTTTGATTCGGATTGAAGCTCTAAGTAATTCTCAATATATGTGTAGCGTACATTTATCGACTAAACACGTAGACAAAATACATCGATCAATATAGACTTTTTGATAGGAGGCTGCATACTAAAAGACTGATGTGCAGGAATATTACAATAATTTCGCTTATCGGAAAAAATTGATACTTTGGCTTGCCCAATGGTTTTGATTGACTCATTGACACTCTGTTCATGTTCCATTCTTTTGATACAAAAAATAATAATGGTGATTAGTAGGATAGTAATTGTCTCGGTTGCACTGTTTTTGAATACATAGAACGTTTTTTGTCACACATATACTCGTACCTTATCATCACACGCGGACATTTATATGTTTTATAAATACATCTAACAGCTAGCTACCACCAACCCTTTTCTTTTTAAAACTTGAATACAAAACTTAGTACGGTCTCGATTGCTTTTAAAATCCCTGGCTTCTCACATTATTATTCAATATCAGTGTTAACGGAGCAGATATTTTTCGGGTGCTACATTTTTTCTGCGTACTTCTGCTTTGTATGTAATCTGGTTTTGCGGTATCGTGTTCAATTTCATTTCTGAAGCACTACTTTTTCTTAGAGCTCGCAATATAGATATGACCTAGGATTGATGATAATGATGTTTTCTTCTGAACATTATAGCTGAATAAAACTAGATTTTTTATATATATTATTCCCTAATATGTAATAGTACATACCCCGCGCAATGTCGTACAAAAAGCTGAATCGAAACCAGGGAATATTTTTTCCGGGGTTAAATATAATAGTGTTTTTGGCATCACAAACAACGGATCACTATAGGGCAAGGACGTACACACTACGCCAGCTCATCTACTACCACAACTCTCTGGAGAGATCGATGACTAAAAACTACTAAAAATTGTTGTATTACGAGTACACATCGAGAGCATAGGAACAGCGTTTTGATTCCTACGAATTAGTACGAACACCGAGTGAAAGATAATGAATCCTTGTGATATATACTTTAAGATATATAATACTGTTCTTCACTGACATAGATCACGACAGTTATTCAGACACACTGGCGACACGGAACAGTCACGGAAAAAATCTCATCATATCAGAATAGATATATATTTGATACTCTCAAAGTTACAGTTTGACTTGACCCGACAAGAGCAAGTTTTGTTTTCAAAGAAAGAGAAAGTTTTTGGATGGCGAGTGAATATTATTTTTGTAGAGGCATATATTTGTTTGGAAAAGAGGAGACACATGTCTGCAAGAGAAAAAGAAGGGTTACAGATAAGAGAGAAAAAACCGGAGAGAAGAAGTTGCACACAAGCAACACACACGTGTTGGATAGATTTTCTAGGAGAAAAAGAGTAGCACGCAGCGTAGCGACAGCATATTATGTAGCCAAGTTAAAAAATACATGAGGCGCGTTGTTTGCTGTGAAGTTCAATATCGTGTGAGGAGGTGGAGGTCTATGCAGATTCGAAAACATTTCTTTTTTATCCTTTCCGGGTAAGATATAATAGTTGAAGATTCAGAGAAGGGTTGTAGTTAAATTAGCACTCATATTTTTGTTCATGTCTCGTGTGTTAATGGCGGTAGAACAAGCTGAAGTTAATGTTGATTTCTGTTATACCAACTTTTTGTTTTTTTCTTCACACCCTTCAACTCTAGAACACGCCGAACTTACCCCCAATGATTATAATGAGTATCACCCCGATTATTCCCATTATGATCATCATCTGAAAATTAAAATTTAAACAAATGGATTAAAATTAGTTGTAGACTTCTTTACTTTTCTTCTGTAGTCTCCAGAAATGTATGGTGAACGTACCTTCAAGTTTTTCAACCAGAATTTACGCTTTAGCTTCCCTGCCTGTTGTTCAAATTGAGAGGCGCCCTGTTGCAATGCATCTGTGGAGGATTGAAACATTTAATTAAAAATCAGAATAGGCAAACTTGGGCTAATTAAAAGCACACATCTTTAGCCAATTAAAAAATTGTTACATGTAGGAACTTTAAGAAAAAGAAAACACGAGAAAATATACAAATTATATGAGTCATAATTTGCAACTCAAAACAGGCTCAAATGAAATTATTCTTGCAAAATATTGCAATTGCAAAGCAAAATTGATTATAACACAAACCACGCAAAAATAACCGAAAGTATAACAAAACAATCGACTCACACATGGAACCAATGCAATTGTAATTTGTAAAATAATAAAATAATACGGCTTCACATTCGCTTGTAATCTTCGTTTTAAAAGCACAAGCCCATAGTTGTATCAAAAAATTATTTTAAAATGTGCGTTGCGGAATTATTAGTGCGTATTGTGCTTTCTCCGAAACAAAAAATGGTGCAGGCATAAAAGGCAACATAAACGTTTCATGTTTCACAAACAACACAGGCAAACAACGGATTAGTTAATCACAGCACATCAAGCTGGTTAGAATGTATAATTAGAAAGTGAGAGGGAGAAAGTGGTAAAAATTTATTAACCGGCTCTGTCATCCAGTTCGGAGAGTTTCTGATCTCTCTCCAGCACCTTCTCAACATTCGTCCGCATTATGTCCACCACCTACACACAAAACACATGAATCAAGGATCTACGTCAACAAATTGTATGCTACTTTTAGTACGGAATTTTCTCTCGTGAAATGTCGACATACACTTTGTTTGGATACAATAGACAAGATCAGTTGCAAAACAATGCACGTTCACATTCTTTACTATTACTCAACCAGAAGAAAGTATCACCCAAAGTTGTCAAGTACGTTATTTGTTAGTACATAAAAGTATTGATAGAAAAATAGAACCCCACGCTGTCCGTGTATGATTCTACTGGACAACCATGCAGTACGGATAACGCACACAAAAACACGGTAATTTTGCAATGTGTATAGGTGCCAATATAGCTAATTTTAATGAATGCGATCATTGCTGTTGTGAATTTCAACTCATACTCATCACCCAACAAAAATTATGAAGGTAGGTAGAGGAACTTGACGTTTGTTGTTCTCTACTTAAAAATTCGTATTTCCCGTGTTTCCTTTTCCCAGAAGTGGCTTGGAATTATATTGGTATTTAAACGGCCTTTTTCCTCTACTTTACCTGCTCTATCGTCTAGTTCTGAAAGTTTCTGGTCTCTCTCTAAAACTTTCTCCACATTCAAGCGCATGATTCCAACCACCTGTAATGTTTAACCTTTTCACTTAGTTATACAAGTTATCACAAGGAGAAAGTGGCGAGAAGAGTCCAATTCTAAGAATGTCAGTAAAATAGAAGAGGAGAATACAGAATACGGGTGAAAGTCCATTCCCCCGATCAGACCCGAAAATTCTGTTTACTTTCACTTAAGTGAGCACATAAGTGATGACACTCAATGCTACATAAATTTGTCGAATAGTTGGAGAAAATTTCAATTTAGTGTGTGTTATGTGAGTAGAGCGATAAAAATGAAATCCAAAGACGGAAATCGATGAGAAGAAAGTACAAAATATTATACGCCTATGATTTGTTGGTAAAGATAGGAGCGGACAACTTACCTCATCAACTTGAGCCTGGGTCTGTTGAAGCCTCCTCTGGGCTGCGATTTGTTGAGGAGTTTTTGGCCCTCCAGTAACACCGCCTGACTCTCCCCCATCTGATCCACCTGCTGCTAGACCACCTTCACCCGACCTGAAATTCATCACATTCATATATTATTGGATTTCCACTTTGAGTGCATCTTACTTCATTACATCTGCTTCTATTGGCAGCATTTCAATGACTCCATTAAAATCAAAAATTATATTATGTCATTCCCGATTGATTGTGTTCCGTGCCGGTGTGTTTTGTACGTTTTACATTTGGCGACAGTCAAATGACAGCAAGCCTAATTCAAACTGGCTCGATTCATCGAATAATCTCAAATTCCCATAAAGGCGAAGCAATGTGTGAATTCAAGATCTAACGCTTCATTTCAAGTTTCAAGAGGGAATTACATTGAATTCATATGTATACATTTTAAGAAAGATAAAAATTTACGATAATAGTAACACTTGTTCTACTAGACGATGTATGTGTAATATAACAAAAATACCACTTTGTCTTTTGTTAGCAGCTTAATGCTTAATAATTAATTCTTGTCGTTCAGTGCTCCGTATATGCATGCGTATAATAAATCCGTCGTATGTATGTATGTACTATGTACATGTATTTATGGGTCTGTCATTATACGTAAATTGTGTGACGTTGATCGGCTATCTCAAAATCTGAGAGGACTTACAATTTATTTGTGAAACCGAACCATCCAAATTTTATCTGTCTGTAGAACATTATCCATATTTACATGCATGCGCATGCATTGTATACCAATTATATTATTGTCCACAGCTTGCAAGTTGCTGGGAAAATTACAATATGCCGCATATGTACTTTTCAAATCGTTCACTGAACATGTGTGGTGACGATCTTTATTCTCCACTATCAATGATTCCATAATCAACATGATCAAGATAACGAAACTGGGGACAATCACGGTCATGGTATGATATATGAGTTGTTATGAACAAACAGTAGTTAGAATTCGAACGAAGGGCAGATAGATAAGCCTTCCACTGTCGACGGCTTCTATTACTACGGCAAATCATGGATAGGCTCTAATTGGAGGGCTTCAAACTTTGATAATGATAAATTGTTTAACTATTCCTATATAGATTCGATGACTGGACAGCCGGACAGGGGATGATTTTGACTTTGTGACAACACCATTGCGATATATGTAGTTGTTATTCCCAAACTTCATTATGCGACGTTATGTGTTATGTTTCCTTTGTCTGTTGACTTACGACAACACTTAAATTCGCTACGACATGCTACTGAATTGGGCGCACATTTACGCTATTTCAAAATGGCCACACTACATATCTGTCGTACATTTCGGTTGCATATATTCTTGGAGATATAAATCTATGTCTATATAGTACTCTACTCTACGTCTACCGTAAGAAGTAATAGGCATTTTTAATTATTGCAAGTTGCAACGCTATGGGCTTTTACTAAGGAATGGACGGTTTACTACAAAGTCAGGTAATGGAGAAACAAACGTCACACGAAGTTACAAACAATGACCAGACCAGGATATACCCCTCTGGCTGTGTTCAAAGTTGTAAGCATAATGATTCATGAAAATTTATTGGAGTTTTCCTGTCCACCATCAGCAGATCCTTCGCTTGACTCACTTGACTGATATCGATATGTATGATATATATGCTCAGTAGTCAGGGTTGAACTGCGGTATATTTATACAAAGAACAAACAATGCGCAATTTTTTTACTAATATCCCTTTTTACAAATCTCAGTCCTATTGGAGATTGGACATATGCAACCTACAGTTTATTATTGGATATTTGCTTAATGAGTTGATGAATTCACTAATTCTTTTCTACATGAATATGGATGTGCGTAATGCAAATTTTGCACCGTCAACAGTTCATAATAGTTCCCTATTGTACTGTGCAAATACGTATTACTTTACTATACTATTACTAGCTGACTGTTACTGCCTATAGTGCCGATTTCACTAATAAATATTCGATGACCAAACTATATGTTATATGTGCACTATTTCTTTTGCTGTAGATACGCGCATAAATATTTCCTACTTAAATCGCAACTAGCATTGCCATAAAGTTAAGCTCTGCCTATATTTGACTGTCTAATCGCAATTAAAATCTCGATCGCTCTACTACCTAGACCCTTCGTTCGGCGTTCATGTCATGTATCTAACATAGCATTGTTGCAGACTGCAGACTTTGATTGCACATTGAGTTTTACTATAGTCAACAGTGAAGTGCTTTTATGTTGCATTTGTATGGCAGGTGTGAATACAGCTCAATAATGCAACAAGGGTCATTAACAGCCAACAATGCAACTCGTCTACTTGCGCCACTAACCATTAAAATGAACAAATGCATTAGCAATTGCTGGACTTGCATAACCTGATCCTAACTGATGAAGTAGCCAAATTTAACCCCACAAATGCCAATAAATGAAACGAATCAATCTAACCTGTGAGTGAACCATCGTAAATAACCCAAGTTGTAAGTGCGTCAGCAAATTACAGCGGAACGTCAACATACCACACTCAATTAAATGAATTTGGCAAAATGTCAAGAAACAGCAGCAATTAAATGTTGACAATTCTGAACATATGCGCTCTTAAGATTAAATCAGCTGACTAGCACAGAAATAGAAAATACTTACATGATTAATTAGTAGAAAAGATCCGAAGAGAAGAAGCAAATGTTGATAAATCCAGGGAAATCCTCCTCGGTTCGCACCGCCACAAGTCAGTTAATTAAAAGTTTACAATGTTGAATGTCAAATGTATCCGAAATTACAGTTGACAAGATCTCTTGACGTCGTTATAAATCAAACAACACTTTCACTCTCCTTAATTTTGTACGTTTTCCTCTCCTCCTTTCTCTGGAAATAGAAAATCACATTTGCACACTCAAAATTTTGTTACTTTTAACTTTTCTCACACAATTTTTGCAAATGTCACCCTTGAAACGTCACAGGTGGTGTGTTGTGTGAGTGTGTGCACACACAAAAATTTCTTCACTAAAACTTCCAAATATTCCTTACCAAACAAATATTTGCAAAAAAATTCAATACTGCACAGGTGGTGTGGCGTTTCAGAGCTTTTTTTCTCTCTCTCTCGTGATTACTTCGTCACCCTTCCACAAACTGACGACAATTTATTTTTTCTATTTAGTTTAGCGTGGTTAGCTCAGCGAAAAGATATACATTTATTGGATTCAAGTGACTCAAGAGCACAAATAAAAAACTCCTTTCGTCTTTTTCACCTACTCTTGTCAATATTATATTCAAGCTAACCTTTCTGCTCTGTGCGTTTTTTTATGATGGTGATGATGATGACGATGAGTAATCGAATAGAAAAAGCATGAAAAATAAGAATGATAGAATAAAAGGAGTGGATATTATGATGATGTTATTGATGTGGATCTGGATGTGATATTATGATGTGGGAAGCTCTCTCTCATGTTTTACCCAAGCCATATATACCCTAGACACACTCGCTCGCACCACACATATCCTCAAAGAAAGAGTATCCCAATTCCAACTTCCAAAAGAGTGAATCTCTTCTCAATAAATGATAGCTCATCTAAAAGGCATACCTACACACATGAAATATATACACCGTCATGGCATGCACATACATTTTCGTCTTGTTCCCATTTTCTAATGGATATATATACAATATGCTTATCATGCGGAGATATATTCTGAAAGCATATATACAAAAGACGAGAATAGCCACATAATACATGTAAGCTCATGTTATTAACGTAGAATACATGTACAATTTGTGAATTGTACGTTAGCTAGAATATGCATTTGGTTGCTCTTGGTCTTCACATCAGCTCACTTCATGTTCCTTCATATAGCCAAACAGAGGGAATGTTTAGTGTGGCAGATATATCTTCGAGATGATCCTTTTGCACACATTACAAAATACAACTTAAACTCAAGCCAAGCCAGCAGTTCGATTACAAAAAGGCTTTGTGTACAAGAGAGTGTTATGTTGTCTTGCATGTACGAGTGTATGTTGGGCTCACTCACACAAGGTAAACCTTCTTTTTTAATCGAACGTACGATCCGTCCTTTACTTAGCATTTTCTCTCTCTCTCTCTCTCTCTCTCTCTCTCAACATGTGTAAAAAGGAGAGTAGTGAGTGAGTGAGGGGAAATTACTTTTGTAGGTTCTGTGTGCATTACTCCTTTTCTTCTGTTTTATTAACGTGCAGAAGAAGAGAGAGACGAGCATATTAGCTTCTAGTTATAGGATGTATAATGTATGCTATTTGCATGTGTTGTAGAGGCGATGAGAGACAAAACTCACAATCCGACAAGTGCTTCTGCTCAGGTGGATGTGGATTGTGGATGTACATGCTTCGTGGGTATTTCGATGAACAAATTTTTGGGAAACGTGGAGTGGTATCGAGTGGGTGCTGCCTCCCTTCTCTTCTGTACAATATTCTTCAAAGCGCAAGCTGGATAAATGAGATGTGGGAGTATGGTCGTCGTCGGAGGAGAAGGATTTTGTTGCGAGTCTGTTGGTTTCAAGTGAAAGGCCCTGCCCCACTGATATACACCCACGATACAGATATATACGGAGAATGTATGGAAAATGGAAATAAAGTAGAAATGATATCTTATATTGCTTCCGTGAAATGTATGTTCTTGTGTATATGAACACTTTGTTTAATATATCCACAAGAGCTTGTGCTTGTAGTTCTCTCTAAATCTTGAAAAATGTTTCATGGAAAGGCTTGTTCCACAGGGGTTACATGAAGGTCTAAATTTTGCACATTTTTGTGACTCGGTTGTCTTGCTGGTGTTGCAATTGTTTCCATCAACTACCCATGTATTTTATATACACCGGTAACAAAGTAACAATGAAGTCCGTCACAGATTTGTGAAACGTATAACGTTCATTTTGGAATCCATATTGTCTCTAGTCATTTATAGAGCTCTGTGGCTTGTTCAGATTCAGGAAGAGTTAATATGTTGAAATGGAGACCAATTTCGGACTAATGCACAAGCTTAATTTAATTTTTGTGAAAAGCTGAGTTGTTCTTGTGAAATGTCACTTTACGTCAAATCTTTGTTCATGGGTTTCGTGTTATTCGAGTATTCAGTACAAAATATCTATAAAAATGTGAGATGCCAATTTTTCATTAGTTTTGTTTGACTATTCATGCACTATATGTTTCTTTTATCTAACATCTACTCATATTTTGTAATTGTTGCTCGTTTTGTTGCTGCTATTTTGTCAGCATATGTAAAATATGCATACATACGTGACTTACGTCATTCTCATTCGTTGAAGATCGATGACAATTTGCTCAAAATTGGGAAATTGATTTTCGAGTAATTGTTATCAGCACCATACAACGTATCCTTATGCAAGCAATCACATGGACACTTTTATTTTCATACACTTTTATTCCTTCTTTCTACACATAAAATTATGGCCAAGTGTTTAAAAAATGAGTCATCAGTGAAACCCAACAAGCATGAAGAGTTACGTCAAGATGAGTTGACTTATTCAAATTTTCAAACAAACAGTTTAAATGTTCGACACGCCTGTTTCCGGACCGTGTTCTGTAATACCTGGAAAATGTCATCTGTACACAAAATATGGCACCAATTAATAATAAAAAAATACGCACTTTCATTTTCACGGACTCGCTTTGCATGAGATATTGGCATGTTACAGATAATCCCGGAACTAATTCTGACTCTGATCTATATTACGTGACGATTTGTGTATATTGGGATACATTGTCGCAAATTGGTATTTTAATTAATTAATCAACTCAGGAAAACCGCAAGTGAACAACGTCAGTAGAGATGCTTTAATGTAAACTGTACGAACTATATAAATTGATCGTTTAAAGCAAAAATCTCAGTATTCAAGGGCCTTTCAAACGATTTCGCTCCAACAGTTCCCTTGTTCAAAACACAAATTTTTATCAAAACTAATTAACGAAAACTTCGAGCTAGAGCAAAATGAATTTCTTAATCGTGACGATTTTAGTGGCTGTGTTTGCTAGTAACGGTGTCCTCAGCCAGAGCCAAAGTGTACGACTCTACGACCAAGTGAATGGACAAGGTACCTCTGTCCTTTTACCCCTCATCTACTCCCAAGACCTTTCAGAGTATGATTTCGAAAACAAGGCGAGGTCCGCCCAAATAACTGGAGTGTATGTAAATAAAGATTAATCCATAAGAGACTTTATACTAAAACTTCCAGTTTGTTTACACCTTCTTAAAATATATAATTTCATGGTGGATCTCTACTTCCAGATACATTTTCTACTCCGAGAAAAATTTCAACCCCGATGGGAACGGCTACGTTGAGTACGTCTACGGAACGGATAGGCTGTACAACTTCCGAACAATTGGAGGCGCAATCTCTTCCGTGAGATATTCAGGACATCCGAGTGAGATCGTTGATGACAGTATCACTCTTTACGAGCACGACTACTTCCAAGGACAAGAGGAGCACACATTTACGGATTTACCTGAGCTTCTGACCCTCAGCGGAAACCATAAGTCTCTCATTATCACTGGGTCTGGCTCGTGGACTTTTCATGATCAACCAAATTTTCAAGGTAACTTTTTCTGTGTATCCGGTTCATCAACGGGCAACGGGGAACCAGTTTACATGGTAGACATTAAGGACGAGGAGCAAGGACTTGGGCTCGACTACGGAACTATTGCCTCTATTCGGAAAGGGTGCAATGGTGTGAACACCAGCTAAAAATATGTATATTGCTTTTCTCATATTATTGTACTTCAAATTTTTATTTTTAACTGATCCTACAAACTAAAGATAATTTCAAAAAAGATTAAAAATATCACAACTAAAGTCCGGCTCTGGGCTCTGTTAGAAACTTATTGACAAGATCGGATATTTTGCCCGGATCATTTAAATGGACAAAGTGGTCCCCTTCGACTTCCACGTATTGGAAGGACGCACACTTTTGCTCGTAAATGGCTATAGCTTTATCAACAATTTCCTTTGGCTCAAAATATGGCGCTGCGTTCGCTTTAATGATGAGGTTGTGACATTTGATATTGCTCAACATGGCGAAGCACTGCTCATGGCTAATTCTTTGAATGGAAGGCGACCTGAGGCGAATGTCACGAGAAAATGTATATCTGTCCTCGGAGACTCGACGACAGCCTCGCACCTGAAGCACAGAACAAAGTTATTCAAGAAGTTATTACATAATCTCAATTAATCTCCCCCAGTTCATGTCAGTAAACTTATGTTACGTACCAAGAGTGTCTTTGCCGACGCCTCAGACAGACTTCCAGCAGTCGCTGCCAGTTGCCTGTGCAAGGCTTCCTCATACGTGTATGATGGGGGCTCAGCCAAAGTCTTTTCTTCTGTCTTCAAAAATGTGTCTATTGAGGCTGCTACCCTGTCAGCTAAGTCTTCTGTTGTGTCGGATGTGATTCCTTTAGCCAAGTCAACCATGACTAGTCTCTCAACCTGCAAAATATCCCACATAACATGATTTACGATTAGATTCGAGAAGAAGCATGTTTTGTATTAATGATTTTGAAGGAATGTATAAAATACTTGGGTTGGGAACAAGGATGCATAATAAGCTCCCAGACCTGCTCCCATGGAATGGCCTATCCAGGAAAACCTCGACCACTTCAAGTGATTCACAATTCTTTTGAGTGACAGCACAAAGTCCTAAAATTAATCATTATTCCGTGTCTAAAAATCTGCCAAAATATACGGACATCGTGTGGAATTATTTAACTGATTGATTACAAAGTAATGAGATGGGACTCCAATTGGAATATGTGAGCTTCGCCCATGTCCAGGAAGATCAACGGCGACAATGTAGAGTGATTTGGATAACTTTGGTATCAACGTGTCAAATGTACCTGAAACGAGACTAGTTTGGTGCATACAACTTCATATATTTGCAACAATGAAAGATGAGCCTAGTTCACACCTGCATTATCCATCCATCCATGAACCCCAAGTACCGGCTTTCCATCCTTGTTACCCCACGTTTTGGCTTTGAGGATTCAGAGTATTAAGAATTGTTTTATCAGAGTTTGCAATTTTTCTTATGAATTTGTACTTCATATATGGCATTACCAGAAATATGACCCCAAGGTACGGGTATGCGTATTTCCACAGGGTCCTCCATAGCCAACGTTTCTTCCTTCGGAAGACTTGGAATGATATACTTTAATGGGACTGGACCTGCGACTTTTGAGCTCAGGGGAAGACTGGAGCTGAGAGCTGCATGACTTTGTTTGTTTTGCTGAGACTGCTGACTGCTGTGGTGTATTAAAACTTCCCCCTCGAGATGTTTCCCAAGATAGGTAAACATGTTTTATGATGATGCAAAAAGGATTATGAGAATATGAAAGGTTCGTCGATTTGGCTTGGTTATGTTAGGTTATGGTTACACCATCATTGCACACCTTACTTACACAATCATGATTGTCCAGGAAGAAAGAACCATAAAATAATATCTGAAGGATTGATGGGATTTGCTTTGCTTTTGCTATGAATCGTCAGATGAGCACTATGACCAGGGTACAATGAACACAAAGCAAAGTACAAGACGAAATTGTCTGAAATGCTGCGTGTGTATGAGAAAAACGATGAATGATGTGATGTGACAGATAACAGATTTAACTATGCGACTCATACGACCTAGATTTAACATTTAAACAACACGCAAATAATAAAGTTTCTTCTCATGTTCTTATTTTCATGCAAAATATGTTTTAATGAATGTGTACAATTCTACTCATCTTCAGAGGATGGTGGTCTCATATACTTCCATACTTCCATGTAAGCATCATTCATATTCCACTCTCAATAGTTGTTGTGTGTGGCTTGCAGAACGCAGAAAATAGCATATAACCTGTCAATCATCAACTCTCCACCAATCATGCCATTGCAATAATTATACGCTGGGAAATAAATGACATAAAATACAGTCTAACATGATTAAACTGACTGACCATGGACTTACGTCTAGGTTGGAGACTGGCGACGCTTATCATCGACGTCCGAATAAGAGTCGGCATACCTTTTTTCAGCCAACGTAAAGCTGTACTTATCACTGCCTTTTGTCAGATTTCAGATCGGAAGAGCAGATTGATTTCAGAATTGATTTTTATCATAATAAATGCCCTTGTGCCAATATCAATGATACCTACTCAACTCGATTTACAAAAATATTTTTCGTTCCAGAATGGCCTTCAATCAATCACCTGCGCCTGCGTTGCTTTATGCTTCCAGCAACCCTCAACTCACACACTTAACATATTTTATGGTTATCATTTTATCAGCATCAATGATGTCCGATAATAATATCCAATATGGGAAAGCCAAAGGTATTTACATAATCCTTAGTTATGCGAGAATCTCTCCATCGTCAGAAGGGGAGAGCTACACGTAGTCTTAATACCTGCAACATATCGAGAAGCCATGCATTGTTAAGCAGTCCTTTCAGAGACCAGGTCACCATGAATCATATTCAAAATTCCACAAATTCGCATGTCCCAAAACGTTTTGGAATGGTAAAAGTTCTCCCTACCTCGCACCCAGGAACGGGAAACAATTTCCGTTCTTCAATACCACCATTATTACCGCCACGCGAGGCACATCCATCCCAAAACCAAACGTCTCGACAACTGAATCGAAGCACTTCAAGGATTAGCACGCCCTTGGCACACATCGCTAGGCCCAAAAGTCAAAATAATGCGACAAATGTTGACCAATTCGGAGCAACTCCATTTTTATCTTCAACGACAACCACAAAGGTCCTGCAGCAAACTCTACCCCAAATTTCAGGTTCAATTAAGTCCTATAATGGAGTCACGGCTAAAGCTTATCCCCAACAATTTCATCCAGCTCTGACCAAACAACCAGAGAAGTCTTATTATGGAGGGCCGAGCAATGTTCAGCAGCAACAAATTCCAGCAATTCCAAACAGGCAGCATGAAAGGATTCGTAATGGAGCTACCAGTTTCAGCAGTAAAGGTAAATTACAATCACCAAACTATTAAGGCATGGAAGGCTTTGTGGAGCACATTGAAACTGAAATTGCAAGTGCTCATTAATATAATCTGTAGTCGAAGCAAATGGATCAAAGGAATGCGATACGAAGAAACTCCACGAGGAAATGGCTCTTTTAAAGCAGGAGCTGGACGCCATGTGGAAGCCCATGAATGAGCAAGATGTTTGGCTGCAACTGCAGCTTAATGAAATCCAAGAACTAGCTCGAGAACAAAGAAAGCTGCACAACAGCATTGTTTTAACCGGAGGCGCAACCAAAGGAAATGTTTCAAATTCGCCCCAAAACCAGACGCAACATCTTCAGAAACCTTTGCCTAATTCTCCTCCTCCTCTGCCCACCGCCGCAAGGCCCACCCTCCCAAAAACAGATTCTTCAATATCATCCGTTTCCCCATTAGCTTCCAGTTTAGCTCGAAAGAGTAATCCAATCCATTCGCCGACCCCGTTCACTCCGCACCCAAAGCCAACGGCTAACGTTGCCCGAAGTAAGTCAAATGTTGGAGAAGAGGTTTTGAGCAATGTTATAAATAACCTACGCAAGATATCACAATCTAAACCTTTAGAAAATCTGGCTGACACAACAAACAACATCGAAAGCAAGATACGTGCTTTTGAGAATAAACAAAACGATGCAAACACTTCCCCCAAAAATGTTAAGGTTTTTAACGGAGAAACAGTTGTGGATTCAAGTCACACAAATAAAAACCCATTCCTGGCCCAGAGCTCAATACGTGACCGCCAAGTAATCTCCGTGCAAGTCTCTAATAGACCTAAACCCCCACTGTCCCCTAAGCCAAAGCCGGGTAAGATTAAGAGCCCCTTCCAGACTCCCGATGGGCCCAATCCTTCAGCAAAATTCAATATTGTGAAATCCAGTCCTGTGCTGAAACAGGAAAATGAAGTTTTTAAGAAAGATCCTGATTCATTCACCTTTCCTACTCGTGCTGAAACTTCCCCTCCTGTTCCACCTCCGCTGCCACCTCTGAAACAAGTTCCTGCATCGCGAACGCCATCCATATGCACGTCCGAGTCGCCAAGCGAGGTCTCTTCTCTTGCTTCTGACGCAAGTGGCCCAAAATCCACGGCAGCATTGATGCAGCAGATTCGATTGTTTAGCACTTCAGGTCAAGGGTTGAAGAGAGTATCCGACAGTGGCGTAAGCTTACATATAATAACAGCAACTGAAATGAAATAATCTGAAAAAATGATTAATCAAATTTGAACATTCTTTTGAATTACTTAGAGTGAGATAAGCTCCGGAAGAATTCGAAAGAATTCAATGCAACACGCACTCCAAAATCGATTAAAAGCGTTTTGTGGGGATCAGCAAGATGAGTCCAGTGACAGTGACGAGTTTGATGAAAATGACTGGGATGAAGGATAAGGACGTATAAAATACTTAATTTGTGAAATGATATGATAATTAACTTAGCAATAAAGGCAGGACTACGTCAAAAGTAATATTTGAGAAATAATCAATAGCTTTATTTTAGTAGAAATATTTTTGAGCAAATGTTCGATGAGTGTTGGCTGTCGTCACATCACAAGTACTTGTCTTATTGCCATACAACAATATTTTTAAATAGAATTTTCAAACATTGAAAGCTACCTCTCAAATAAATATTACGAGCGAACATTATCGTACAAATTCTCATTTTTTGCCCTACAAAATTTACTGAATTATTATTGCTTATCGACATTACAACATGTTTGTGGTTTCCCAACTGAAAAGGTTCAACTGAACGCTCATCGAAACGACCAAGAGAGATTTTGACGTTTGTGAGCACAGCAGTAGCAGCATTCATTTATTTCAGACTTGAAACCTTTCAGTCCCCCAATCCCCTTCTCCGTAACGTCGTCATCGACCACTTTCAACTGTGGAAAGAGGTCCACCCACTTCTCCTTATTTTTCCCACAACCCTTTCCCCTGATCTCGGAAATGTTTGGGAACGACTTGACAAGGTGTGAAACATCTTCAGTGGAGAAAATCCCATCCTTGTCACAGTGAAAACTGGGTTGGTGAGATTCTTCGGAAAATACTTGAAACATTTGCAAATTCGTATTGAGGGCGACTTCCTCGGCTTCGGCCATCTCTGCCTCAAGCACGCACACATAAATTTTCTTCAAGCACTCTCGAATGTCCCACTCGCAAAAACTGAGAGTTTTTAACGATTTGAAATCAGCTAGAAAATCGAAATTGTTGCAGTACATTTTAAGAAAGAGATGTTCCAACTTGTCCAACTTTGGGAAGTTGAAATTTCCGTGAGTGATTTTGAGGTTTTCACAAACCACTCCAGACAAGTACGGGACGGCCGGGTAGAACTCAATTTTGAGGGCTTTTAATGTTCCTGAAAGACTTTCAAGTAGAGTTCGGAGGGTGCCATCGTACACGTCTATCGTCAACCTGATGTCCAAGGACTTCAGCGGAAAGTGACGGTCTCTGAGAACGAGAAGTGAGGCGTCACTCAGTCGCATATTTGACTCAATTCTTGAGAGCTTTGAAAGGTTGAGGGGCGTGTAGTGGATTGCCACGTCATAGATTGTATCACGAATTGTTAGTCCATTAGCGGGCCGTTGGGCGGACCAAGCCTTTTCCAAATCCAGCTGAAAATTCCTGTCGTAGTTGACCTCATCGTGAGCCAACTTCAGCCAAGAAATGGATTCGAGGTTTGGTGCGCTGCTGAGAAAGTCCACCATCAAATCCGTGTTCCGAACCAAGTCACTCGACCGAATATTCACTTGAAGGCACTTGAGGTTTGGAAGAAGATTTTTATTGGTTCTTTGAGCTGGTGATCCTTCTTCTTCTTCTGTATGAAGTCTTCCGCTGATTACAGCTACAAAGCGGAGACTCTCCAAATTTGGACAATTTTCGTATAAAATCCTTCTCAAATCTGATGTTGTACAGATGCAATTATTGATTGACAACGTTTTCGTAGTTGGGCCAAACTTTGAGAAAAATTGGCCAAGAGAAGTGGACAGGTTTCCTACATCTTTAAAATTCAATTTTGGACCAAAATCGAAATCAGTGGCGAATTTGGGATCACAAGGGCTGTTGATAAGATTGTCGAGGTGGTGAGCTCCAGTCGCCTCAATTCTAACTCTGGACTCTTTCCGTAGCGCCTTCTTAATTTCGTCATTCCATGTGTTGCAGACATGGCGTAGTGCTTTCTTGTCGCGGTACGAGAGAAATTGTATGACGTGGCTTATTACCTGAAACCCCACAGCAGAACAAATTTTTTTATTCTAATCTTCGTTATCACATCGTTATAAATTTTTCTTTAAACACACAATAATATAATGACTCACAAGGGAATTGAGGAGTGGATTTTCACGGTTCTCCATTGTTGCAATCCTCTTGCATCGTTTTCAATCACGGCCACTCCTAGATGTTTTCACGGAAATTCCTTCCAGCCTTTGTACTTTGTAAGTTACTTCTGCCCCTGGTCATGACATCATGATCGGATTACTGATGAAAGAAACAAACATAAGCTTTAATTGACATTCTTTATATACTCTTTTGGGAATACCAGCCTCACTGTCTATAAGCACTGGGAAATTTTGAGCGCATAAACGCAAGGTATTACTTTGACGTCTACAAACTTTCTTCATAAATTCGTACAAGTATTTTAATTACATAGATCTTTGAGGTTTGCATGGAAGAATGGGTTGATTGTGTTTAATTATTGATGGCTATTGTTAGTTTTAGTTACGTTTTAATTTCCATTTTGTCTCTCACAATCGCAAAGTTGGGATGTGATTCAATTGTGCATGTACTTGGGGAAATGTTTTGTGCTCTGCTCACAAAGTCAGATGTGTGCATATAGCTACTTCAATGTCCTTTACATTGACATGAATGCATAATATTATTTCTTTTCACAGCAGCTCGCAGTGGTTCTTACCATTTCTACACTGTGCTTGTGCTGAGCATGAACAACCTCTATGCCTTCGTATCGTAGTAGCTGTAGTTTTACGAAGGGGAGGCATCTCACCAGATCTCACAAAATTTGTTTCTCGCGTACACAGCCAACTTCAGTGAGCTGAGGTCACCGTGAACGTCGCGATCCTCGTATATGATTTCATACGAATATGTGAGTTTCCAACAAAGAACGACATATAATCTACGCATTTAAGGGCATCAAATGTCTGAAAAATGTGAAATGAAAATTGGGTAAATTTATTAAAAATTCTTTAGCGCATTCGATCTCCTTAAATGTAATTTCTCGAATTTAAAATTATGTGTACTTTGTACTTCACGATAGGATGTGAAAATAGTGAGAAGTTTGCATGCTGCTAAAATATTTTTGCTTTCCCATTCGGAATATGCATCAATAACAGATATGATCGTTCTTGCTGTAGAATAGAATTGTAGGATAATACTGGTGGAGACATAGTTTTGATATATTTAGCTTGTGATTTAATTAAATATTAAATAAAATAAACGAATTTTAAGGACACATGACTTCCAGAGGTTATCACTTATCACACTGACTATGAACCTCTAAAATCATAGTTAGAAATTTGAAGGGCGTGGCTTTAAACCATATATCATTCTTTGCGTGAGTCATATTTCATTTCATGCATTCCTTGTTTTGAGAACTGCTAACAGAACTTCACAAGTCAAAGTATTCCCTTAGCGTTTGCAAAAATTATTACCATTTTCACCGTCGTATTGCTCTTTGCTCTTCATATTTTACGGTCTTGTTTCGGGAAATCGAAATCGGCAGAATTGGATGAATCCGATTTGCGAAACAGCATCCAACATCGGTGTACAACTTATATCTTGCTGTTTTTGTTCCGATTTTCCGAAGTACTAAAGGCTACGTTGATCATATAAATTCCAGTAATACTTTTACCTATAAACACTGAATGCATCTACCGCATCTATCTGGGAACAGTAGACTTGCATAATTTATAAGGCCTGGCAATCTAGGTCAAAGAAGGTGTGTCAGTGTACCTGTCAAGATATTTATACTCCGCTGAAAAATGTATATCATTAATTTAAGAACTATACAAGTCATCGCAGGAAGAGCGAGACCCCAAATCTTCCTCAATTCTACATTTCTATACACAGCAGACTTTACGTTGGCGAACAGATTGTTCCAGTTCAGACTCCAGAACCTAGAGTTTGCGTATTCTATCCATTAATTATTGAAATAAGACACATTTTCAAGAACTTTTCTATAACGAATACTAATTGAGAATTTACAGCGACATGATATACATCGCGTGATGAAATCAGTCTACGACTTTTATGTGTATAATAATATATACTTTCTCCAGCTAGTTGCGACTTCGAATCAACCCTCTTTTGTCATTCTTTTGCACTCCCCCTCCTTTCAGCGATAATGGTCAGTCGCACGGCATTTCCCAATCCCAACCCACTAATCCATTTCCGGTAAAGCAACAGTGAGGCTGTTGCGCGAACATCTTTTATACTCCAATTCCAGCATACATATCTTACGTACACTTACAATACTTGTAAAGTAAAGATTTACAAGGCACAAAGTAAAATCCAATTCAATATCTGCATTTGTGATGATGCTTTCACATTTATTGGCTCTCGTTTACTATCTGCTTCACGAATCTCTGATTATGCACGCAACAAATCGCATTACAAATTCGACCATGTCTGAATTGAACCTGCTGAACCCGCTACCTAAATGTGAAATTGGTATCCTATACAATTGGACCTGGACCGAACCTGAGGAATCAGAGTCCAGCAGATGTTGCTCATTTCCTCGGTTATTGCTCCTGTATAAATCTGATGAGATTATCTGATTCCAAAAAAGAAGAAAGCAATATTGTAACGGTGATTGTATTGACTTTTGGATACAGTGCAAGTTTGGGTACATTACAACTCCGTTTTATATTTTTGTTTTACAATGGGTGAGATTGATATTGATCCAGATTTTTCTCCAGAACTAAATCATAAAAAGAGAAAAAGGGGTTCCAGTACAGGATTTTGGAATGACGAATCACGCAGATTTTTTCGCCCATCTGTTCCCATTTTTTACGCTTCCCATGTTGCAAATATATCCATGAGCAAACACACCAATCTGATATATTGTGTTTATTTGGATAAACCTTTCCGCATTGAGGCTATATTTAACCGCACACAACCCTCATATCCAAATAGGATGTCATAGTCTCAGCTTTCTCTGGCTGCTGTATCGAAGAATCCGGAAAAACTTTGACGGACATCGTTATTTGGATGAATGAGCCTGGAAAAGGTTTTAATGTTTGGGAGGTCTCCTCTCTACTATTTAATCCAATACAAGGATGATGATGATGATGATAACGTCGAGTTTTTTATGCATGCATTATGTATCCCATCACAATCCGATGATGAGAGGATGATGCACTTAGGCACATTAACATTATGAATGTGTGTGTGTGGATTGTATAATATGGGATGCGATGTGATGCCAGGTCGACTCGGATGGATGTGAGTTAATAAGCGGTAGCTAAAACGGAAATGTTACGGTGTACACTCTCATCTCTTCGATTAAAAGTTACATGAAACATGGTCATGACATGACATGCTGTGATGATGCAACGGCAGTGTCTGTACATCATCTCTCGCTAAAACTTTCTCTCTCTCTCTTTCTCCAACAACCCTTCCTTTAATCTTACTTTCATTCTTCAAAAGAGTCAGATCACCTTTCACAGTGTAACAAGTTCTTCCCTGTGGCTAGCATTGCAAGTCATTCTCTCAACAATTAAACGCATTTTTTTGAGAAACAAAATTATCATTTTGTCAACTGGTCCAGTTTTGGTACTGACTGCGTGACACAGTTTAGTGTAATCTTGTTGTCAGAATGCGTGTGCTGCGTCTTTAGTGTGTGTTCTGGAAATAAAAACAGAGAGAGAGAGAGAGAACCTACTTTTTGGTGGCGTGTGATATTGTGATTGTTGCGAGTGATAAAAAAGAGATAAGTATTCGGATTCGGGGTAGTGCGAGCGCATTGAGCATCATGGAGAAACGGGAGAAAGGGAGTAAAAGTGCACAAGGCATACTTCGTGTGGATGCGAGCAAAAGTCGGATAGCGGTACAGGTTCGTATTCGTAAACGTCATCTGAAGAGCTTCATATAATATTTTCATTTTTTTTCACTCTGCTCCGAACACGCTGTCGACTACACCACAAGTATCTTTCATGGTGAAAATTTTCTCGTGAAAAGGATATAAATGTGGTGTAGGCAGATACAAGAAAAATATGGTAAAAGCAAATTTATATTATATTGGTTGCCCCACCGAGGGGGCTTACGATAGATAATATGGTCTTTGCAATTTTCGTAGGTTTACGTTCATCATCAATGCATTTATATTCTCTCAATACTTTTGCATGTACATGTAACACACGTCTAAAACTCAACTTTTCTTACAATTACAATGACAGGCGATAGCAAATGGAGAATAATTTGATTAGGAGCTGATACTGCCATTACCCTGTTCAGAGATTAATTACTCCAATTAGTCTTCATTTGTACTCGTTTCTGATGAGTATTCATAATGATTCCATGTAAAACATCCCCATACGTTTACTCGATTTCGTTTTTACCTGGAATTACTATGTACATGTCTACGCATGTATGCGAAAATTGTTGTACAGTAATTTGAGATGAGCAATGAGCATATGTTCTGCAGAGACCTTTTGCGGTCAATCTGTAAAATCATCCGCATTTTTCTTTTATATTCTCCACACAAGGAAAAATAATCAATTCGACAAAATATAATCTGGAAAAAAGTATTTTTATTTCATGAATTGCCTCAAGCTTAAATTACGATTTATGGCTGAGCGCACCCATAAAAACGGCTGCGAGAGAATTATTTATGGGATACAAACGGAGAACACGGCGTATTGTTTACTAGGAATCCAGGCGTCATTAGTCCAAATGTCGGATGGACATAAACATGAGAAAAATACGATGTGTTGAGAATGGATAAAAAAAGTGGGGGGAAATTCCTGTCTTTTGGGAAGCTGTGAGGTGACTGTTACGTTCCCTTGTCAGTGCGTATTATCTTGAAAAAATGGGTTTGCAGGTGTGTATCTCAAGTCTCAAATATGTGTAATAGTAACAAGCTTCAAAAGCTTTGTTTGGAACTGGAAGCATGATATTTCTGCACACTGGAGATTTGGAGGATTGTGAACTCTCGAGGAGGAAATTGTAACAGCTCAGACTCACGCAGGAGACTCGTTGACGGCTTGTCGATGCTGGTTGACTGACCAAAAAATACTTATTGCGAACGCTTAGATTGTGTAAAAACCCATGAGGCATGATCACGTTTTGTTATATCATATCCGAAATAATAATCGTTGTCGGTGAGGAGCGAGAGGAGAGCAATATAAAATATCACATTTTTTGTACCTCATTCATTGTACGGATGAGAAAAAGTGTGTCAGGAATCTCGTAAACTGAATGGATGATGGGCGAGGTCCAAACTTTCTCTCTCCAAACGCACTATACATATATACCACAGGCATGATTTTTTATGGAAAAACGCTTACTTTCCTTCGTATACAAAAGAGGATATACACGAAATAGATACAGTGTGTGTGTGTCTGATGGGAAAAGATGTGTGTTGAGTCTGGTCGGAGAGAGAAACGGAAGCAAATGTTTTTCTCTCCTTGTGTATATTATGAGGGATGTGGATGACTCGTGGCGACAGAGATATATGATGAACTGCTCCCTTTCGCTATGTCCATTTTCTCCTCTCACTCACCTCTCTTCTCCTGTAGCTACTGACTAACAAACCGTGCGGCAGGAAATGTGACGTGAGTTGTGTGGCCGCTCTAAATTACCTGGAGGAAAGTTGGGGTGAAGCATGTCGCCCCAAAACCTTTAACTCAAAAATAGCACCGTTACCAAAACCTTGTTAAAGCCAAAGCATATGTCTTCATATACCTTCATCTTCATCATACATTTAAAAAAAACATTTGAAAACTTTTACAAAGCAGCAAAAATTATATAACGCCAATTTTGAGCCAGTTGGACTGGAAGCACGGACAAACATGGTGAAAGGAGAAAGCTCGCCATGTGTCCCGTCAACTTAACCTGATTCATTTCACCTCCGTGCATCTCCTCTTTCGTGGAAAAGGTGGACATGCTGATATTAGCGAGGATTATGTGATGATGATCTGAGTAAAAGCGTGTTATGGATATAATATGCTGAAAAGCTCTCGTACACGGTTGAATTTCATATGAGAACACCTTCCATAAATTCTACATGTAAAAAATTTCCGCTGTGGTTCTCCTCTCCTCTGCAGACTGGATGCCACTTAGTTTTTCACTTTCACAAGTTGAACGTTACACACGACGACGACGATGATGTGAGAGAGAGAGTTCACTAACACTGCATTAAAGCTTTCACATAACAAACCCTGGGAATGCACAGAAAGATTGCACATGGATGAGGAGAGAGATACATACAACATGTCTGACTCTCTCGGGGAGAAAGTGAAATGGAGAGAGGTTAAGATTCGATCACGCGAACTACATAGATATATTTTTTTATGATTACCTTTCACAGATACTAAAAAATGGATATGTACATAATGTATATGCTCGCTCGCATTAAACTTGACTTTTACTTATTTGTATTACGGATCTGTGAACACGCACCCGTCCATTTCGCCAACACGACGGAGACGACGGGATGTGATCCTTTTCTGCGATTTCACCCAAAAAAATTCTCTCCCACTTCCATAAGAACTGATTATCCTCTCTGGCACACATTTTGCTCATATTATCCTTTCGTACATTTAATTACACACAGAAAAAATTGCAATCTGGATTTTAAATTGGAGAGGGCATGGGAATGGGAGGGTTGGATAATTGTGTGGGCAGAAAGGGTTCTACCCTACTCATCGAGGATTCTGAGAAGCTAGGCTTGTCATTGTGTCTCGTCTTTCGTATTTTCATGCATGCAACGCGTGTGTGTCACTCCCAGCGAACACGCGTCTCCACTCGCTATTAGCCAAACGGTCTGCATCCCTTCCTCTTGGGACTGTAATCATAGCCTTCATTCAATTCTCTCATCATCTCTTTTTTTGTGATATGAAAGAGATCCTTTTGTGAAAAGTGTAACATTCCAGCAGATCCCAGAGTTGAAGCGTACCTGATTTACACTCTGGAAGTCATGTTTGCTTTTCCCTTTTGTGGTACAAGTTTTTACATCGGAATTTTAAATTATATTTGTAATTAGTCGCCGGGAGAGCCTAGTTCACCCCAACCGTCAGTGGATAGGTTATCAGTGTCGTTTGCGCCGGACTATTGTGATAAGTCATGGTCTGGCTCAGATAATCAGCCACAAGGTGATAACGAGGAAGAAGGGGATGTTCGCGGAGGAGGGGTAGCTTCTGACGCGTCCGTTAGGGTCAACGTGTTCAACATGGCAGCCATTGATGGAAGTGGCGTCACCTCTCCGGGAGGGGTGTCCCCCACCTCTCCAGGAGTACTCGGGGGGCCGACAAGATTATCGGCGAATCTAACAGGTAAAACTCGGTCAAAAAATCAAATCCAAAGAAATTCAAAGAGATTTCTAGAGTGAAAGTTTAATCATAATTGCTCATTGGTGAAAAGATGAAGATGATGACTATTCAGCATCGATGAATGTCATCCTCCAAAGAAGGGCGTCGCAGAGGAAGGTGAAAGGCTTGGGAAAAAGGAGAACTTCGTCACCGTATGATAGTGACAGGAGGAGGTCATCGGTCTTCACGACGAGCTCTGGAGAGTAAGATTCATTGTTAAATTGGAATTGCGTACAAAAAGTATAATTTAAACAAAAACAATTCACTGAAAATGTATGCAGAACTGCGATAACTATGGAAGGTGATGCAGCAACACAAGAGCAAATTTTCGAGAATATCCGGTTGCACAAGGAGTTGCTGGAAAGCGTGAAGCAACAACCGTGGGATATGAGACGGAAGCTAAAATTGGTCTGTTCATTAGCTGAGTATTTACTAATCTGTAGTTGATTATCCAATTAACATAGGCTTCATTAAATTTGTAGATTCAACAAGCGAAAGAGTATGTGAAACGTCACGAGGGTCAACTGCAGGAACGACTTGCTCAGTCGAAAAGTACAAGCGATATCTACGCACGCTTTAAATTGCTCTTGATGCGCGTACGTTATTGAACCTTTAAAATGGTTGAAATTCATATAGCATTTGGAAATTTTGGATAAAAATTAAATTAATCAAATGTAATGTGTGCGAGTAGTACTGGCAGCACTTTAAACGCGAGCTGTCAAACCTGTTGGCGAACATGGTGCCTTGGGAGCAGCGCATTAAGGAGATTGAGTCACACTTTGGCTCCGTGGTCGCCTCCTACTTCACCTTCCTCCGATGGGTATTCTGGGTTAATATTGTCATCTCCGCCATTCTCATCTGCTTTGTGATGGTCCCTGAGGTACTTTGTCCCTTTTAAGGTTCACACACACGTAATTATTACTAACATAATAAACAAATTTCAACCCAAAATTTGCACAGGTTTTGGCAGCGGACAAAAGTCAATCTGGACAAAGGAAGATTTTGCTTCCTTCCGAACAGAATACTTCTGCCAATTTGAGGACGATTTGGGAATTCGAAGGTATTTCGCCGATTACATTATCTCAGTTATTTTAAGCTGAATGCAATATTGAAGTGATCTTCGGGTTTCTGCAGGAATATTGAAACACTCGCCAATGTTTTATGGGTACTACACGGATCAGAAGAAAACGAGAGAAGGGTATCCCCTTCCACTCTCCTACTTTCTTACAGCATTATGTGTCTACATTTACAGCTTCGTTGCGATTCTCCGGAGGTGACATATTCTTCAATCCGAGAATAATTATTTTTACCGATTTTGAAAAGAGTTTAATACAACAATTCCGCGACTATTTGCAACCTTTTCTCTAGAATGGCAAGCAACTCGAGACAATCAAAACTTTCGGAGAAGGAAGACGAGTGTGCTTTCTCTTGGCGTCTGTTCACCGCTTGGGACTACATGATCGGTAATCCCGAAACTGCTTTCAATCGATTTGCTTCAATCACGATGGGATTCAAGGAGGCCCTCTTGGAGGAGAAAGAGAAGATTAAAGATGAGAGAAAGTGAGTTACTTTCTTGACCAATTATTTTTTCTTGAATTCTTACACTAAACCTGGCGATTTATTTAAACATTGTAGTTGGAAAGTGATAAGCCTCCGAGTTCTCGCCAACTTTCTAATACTCCTGCTTCTCATGTTCTCCGCCTTTGCTGTGATTCGTGTTGTGGAGAGATCGGCACTTGTCACGCCGGGTGACTCGTGGTGGCGTGAAAACGAGATTACTCTTACTTTATCACTCATCACCACCATCTTTCCGAACATTTTCGAGCTGGTTGGAATGCTTGAAAACTACCATCCAAGGAAGCAGCTAAGGTGGCAGCTGGCCCGGTAAAACATTTCCAAATAGTCTTCATTCCTTCGTAATTACCCTTTTCTCATGAAAAACTATTCTTAATTGATTCTCTCACCAGAATTATGGTTCTAAATTTTCTCAACTTGTACACCCTCATTTTTGCATTGTTCGACAAAGTGAGCACAATGGTAAGTTTCGACAGCGAAAAAAAGAGAAATATTTTGACATTTGGCGTTATGAAATCAGATTAGCTTTAGGTCAGATAACAAATTGGAATAGTAAACTATAATAATGGGTGGTGTAGACGGACGAACTCCAGTTGATCAAACTAAATCTCACGACAACCATAATGATACCCACTTCGACCATGGACCCCCCACCCTGTACTGACGTTGTCGTCAACTGCACCATTCTGGACGAGTATGCCTCCTACGTCGCTGTGAAAGAGACGAGTGCAGTGCTCATATTTATCGCCAATCTTACAACCCTTCTGCCCACATCCCCAGCCGACTTTCCTTCCACAGGCTTCCCATTTCTGAATGGCACTACAACTGCCACTGGAAAGTTCAACATGACAGGTCACTTTTTAATGCAAATCCATTAAAAATGATTTTTTATGCAAATTTAATCGAATAAGTTATGATGGTTTAGAGTGGTGGACAATGGTTCATAACTTGACGCCTAAAACGGACCTCGCGCAGATATTCAACTCGAGCAGCACGACTTCTTCAGATTTCTCCTCGGAGACGTGGTCTGAATACTTGGATAATGAGAACTACACGTTTTGGACGAATCAGTCTTCCATCGATCTGAATGACACAACAAGCTTTTGGGTGCCAGAAAACAGGACTGCACTTGTCACTGGTAAAAATTGCACTTGGACATATATGCAAACTTGACTTTTAAAAATTCGTTGTTCTCAGTTTAAATAAAAAAATATTTCCAATGTTTCAGCATTTCCAGTGATCATAAAGCTGATAAATGCATATTTGGCCACTCTCATACCATCGATATCAAAAACAACCCCTTTAGGCGGTGAATATCCTTCATCGTTCACAACAGATTTCATGAATGTCACAATAGGTCCATCGTCTATATCTCAGGCCCATAGTAGCAGCGGTGGCACAACCAACCCTGTCGACTTGTTCACTCATTTGCTAGGGAACCCATCAAAACCTACAAAGAAACCTCGTAAAGGTCGGAAAAAGAAGAGTGGAACGAAGAAGCCTCCCCCAAGAAGTAAGCGGCAGAACTTCCCTTGGGAAATAAATGATTTTACTGGCAGCATATCCAGCTCGACAAGCACCACCACCACAGATCCTCCAGATGAAGATTACACCCAACCCGACTGGTCTCGCTATCCAGTTGTGAGCAGTGAAGTTGACGTTCATCCGGAGGAACCTGATGAAGAAGTCACCGACGAGACCGAAAGCTCTACCACCACCTCCACACACGTCACAAATAACGAACTGATTATTGGAGGAAATGGGAATACGCGGAAATACTGGACTGGGAAGCAGACAACCCGAGGTGACATTCCAAGCGAGTTGGACGAGGAAATTACAACGTCGACCACGACCGAGATGACTTCAACGAGCACAACAATGGCTCCGACCACAACCACTCTGGAGCCGGATACTTTAGAGAAGTTTCTCACGAATGTGATGACCATGGTCACTTTGGTGTGTAATATGTAATGTAATGATGAATAATTTTACTTAAAATCATGCTAGAATCTTTGAGATTTCCAATTCTAACCTTTTTTATGAAGATTTTCACACATAACTCGACGAAAACGGACGAAATAGACTACTCTCGAATCAAGGATTTCTCCAAGTGGATAACGACTCTGGAGAGTGTGGTCGAGACGAAGAAGGTGACACAAGCGTATCTGAACTCGACGTTTGGAACTTCGGTGAAAATAAACGTGGACGAGAAGGAGGTGAAAACTTGCTACATCACGGTTTGCGAGGATGGCACCACCGTCCCCAAAGATATTTCCGAGTTTTTGAACTGTTCTGATATCACGTGCACCTTGGAAGCTTTGTTGGGCCCGAGAATGGACAACTGCTGGATTCCAAAGAGTCGCATGTGCATAAGTAAGTAGCGAACAATCAATATAAAAACGATAGATTGATTCATAATTGCAATTGCATAATTGCCGTCCACATTTGTTACATGCAAACAGCGACCACAGAGCCAGCTCCAACAATGGATCCTGACTTTAGCATCAGACTAAGGAAGCTTTGTTGGGAGACCATGTTTGGTCAAGAAATTGTCAAGTTGACCGTAATGGACTTGGTATGCGTGTAAAAATGGGAATAATTTGATTGTTGGGTGGGACGAAGCAAATTTGTGATAAAATTATGTTTTGATAGATCATCACTGTCGTGTTCATCCTCGTGTTGGACTTCATTCGAGCAATTCTCGTTCGAATCTTGAATCCCTGTTGGTGTTGGGATTTGGAGAAGACATTTCCCCAATACGGAGACTTCAAAATTGCCGAAAACATCCTGCATCTGGTGAACAACCAAGGGATGATCTGGATGGGCATGTTCTTCTCCCCTGGCCTTCCAACCTTGAACCTCGTCAAACTGGTAATTCTCCTCTACATTCGCAGCTGGGCTGTGATGACTTGCAACGTTCCGCACGAGACGGTGTTCCGAGCTTCAAGGTCAAATAACTTCTACTTCGCCCTCCTCCTCTTCATGCTCTTTCTTTGCACACTGCCAGTAGCGTACGCTGTGGTTTGGCTGGAGCCTTCTTGGCACTGTGGCCCTTTCTCCCATTACCAGAGGATTTACCACATTTCGACCCAGGCGATTCTCGCAGCATTGCCCAAATCCATGCACAACGGGTTGGACTACATTGCCTCGCCGGGTATTGTGATCCCCTTGTTGGTCCTCCTTGTTCTCATCATTTACTATTTGCTGTCGTTGACGGGAGCCTTGCGGGAGGCCAACAATGATCTCAAGATCCAGCTTCGACGAGAGCGAACAGAAGAGAGGAGGAAAATGTTCAAGTTAGCCGGGGGCAAAAAGAATGAAACTCCTTTAGCAAAGTGGGCGATGCTCATCCCAATGGCAGCTAAGGAGAAGGATCCGAGCAAGAGTAGCGCTGCAACGGGAAGTAATGTGGAGAAGAAGTCGTCGATTTTAACGACAGGTAAAATGACAGGGTTTGCAGGGGCTGCGAAGCGAGCTGCGCTAAAAGCTAGACAAGTAAGTGGCTCCAGTCCGCAACCAGGGAAGGGGACGGGAGGCGTGGAGGATGATGGAAATGCAACAGATGTGGATCAAGCATCCCTTCCAGAAGATCATACTCATCATCCTTCAACGGCAAAAGGGAAGTCTCATAAACCCTCGGTGGCTGCAAGGAAACCGTCTTGCACTGATTCGGTGGCTTCGACGAGATCGGAAATTCCAGTGATAAAGATTAGTGAAGAAGAGGATTCAGCGACTAAAACTGGTGCTGTTGGGGGCGGTGGGGTTTGCGGCCTGGAGCCAACCAAGTCGGAAGGGCTAACTTCGCCAAGTTTGCCAGCAGGGGCGAGAAGTCCAAGTATTGAGCCGGAGAAGAGGAAGCGAGTGATGAA
Source organism: Heteromurus nitidus (assembly GCA_034687055.1). Lineage (NCBI taxonomy): Eukaryota > Metazoa > Arthropoda > Collembola > Entomobryomorpha > Entomobryidae > Heteromurus > Heteromurus nitidus. The sequence continues at coordinate 87,329 of JAQFZW010000014.1, read as the reverse complement.
GGCTTTGATCAAGGCGTCAAGGGTAAAATATTTGTATTAACTTTCTTGCTGCTAATTCCATTTTCTGAAACAGGAAGTATTTTTAGTGATCTTCCAGGTTTGAAGTTGGAAGCCCATGTGTGACTTATTTAAAATTATAAACCACGTTTTTGCTTAACATGTTTTGAATTGATTACTGCTTCACATGAAATCCTTTGTTACAACCGTTTTTGTTTTACTTTTACACAGGATCAAGAATCATCAACGTCCGCTTCCGCAGTGCAGAAAGATTCTTCAACTTCTGAGAAAAAACCTTCTGAAGACGCGAGCAAGAAGTAAATACAAAGTATTGAAAGATCATGGCACAATCATCATCAGCAGACACATATGCAGCACCAGATCACCACACATTGTCACAATCACTTATACATATAGTCTATATACTATGATATAGATACACGCTACTTTACTTTGAGCTATTTCACTTTTTTACTCAAAGTTTACAATGAGATTTGGTGTTGTTGGAGTAAATGACTTTGTTGCATGAACATATATCTATTTCACAAAAGTAATGAGTAGGTAGAGAGATGATGTAGACAGTTTTTATTACATTCATAAATACAATCAAATTCTAATCAAAATCTTGTTGTGTGTAGAATCTAGCGGGCTAGGTTGATCAGTAGATTATAAAATCGTGTGAAGCACACGTTTCCACTTTTTCAACACTGCGGATACATTACATGATTACTGTAAGTATAACTCTGTGCAAACATGCCTATTCATCATGGACACACATTTTTTGCACAAAGCTACATGAATCATTGTAGTACTTAAGAGAATATAGTTATAATGTTTAAGGTATATCATCATCATCGTCGTCAGAGTCAATGAAATATTGTTAATGAATAGTCCTTTAAAAAGTCGCTTGTCACCGTTGCTGATCTGAACACACATTCCATCGATTTTCGGTACGAAGTTTTGAGGTGAGGGTGTAAATATGATATTCGCATAAATGGGTTGTTCTAGTGTAAAATACATTCCTAAAATAAACATCCTTCAATTTGTTATTTTTAAAGTGTACTCGACTTGACGCTGTGGCGTCTTATTTAATAATAATGCTACTTATTCTAAATGAGTTAAAATAAAAAAAATAAAAATTTGCTTTACAGCTCTCCAACTTGAGTCTTGAAGCTTGAAGACTAGAGTCCTTGATTTACCACGCACGCCATGTTTTTTTCACCATCAACTAAACTTCACGAGTACCTTTCCGGAAAAATACAACGCATATTATAATTATAGCGCCCACGTATCTAACAATCACTTCTTGTTTCATGTGCACACATAATTAAAATTTGTAATAAATCGTCGATAAGCTTCATTTGGCGTATGGCTCTAAATTAGTGTATGGCAAGGTGCCCATAATATTGCTTTGAGTCAATCTTTCAATTTTTTTGGAGGAATGCAAATAATTGAATAAAGAAAAATGGTTTGTCATTGTGATTGTAAGAAACAAATAGAGACAAAAAAGTCTTCTCGACACATTTTTATGAAAGCACACTTGGGACACGATTCTGCATCACAATCAGCATATTCGTCAGTTGACGCTCGCTGTGGAACGTGCTGGAAGTGCTGATGTGGTTGTCGCGTTCATAATAATATTTTCTGCTGGATAAAATTTATTGAAAATGTTTCATCCCTTTCCCCTTGTGATTCGTGCCAGTTTCCTGTTCTCAGGAATGTTTGGAATACGTTTGGAAGGACTGAAGGGCAGTAAGCATTAATTCAAACTGAGCAAAATAATTCGCATTTCTAAAAATTTGTAATAAATTTCTTGTTCCGTTTCTGAAACTTGCATTTCAAAATTAAATCAATTTTGAATGTTTGCATAGATGACGGACGACCAATAACGATGGAAAGTTCAGTCCCTCTGAACTTCACTGTTCCAGCATCAGTCATGGAATCAACCAGAAGACCAGATGCGCCTTGGGGTGTTCCAGGAATATTTCCACCTCCTCCACCGCCAATTTTCCCATTTAAGGAACCATTCCCGAATCCTATACCAGACAGTATGCGATGTTCTTAATCATAGAAAATTGCAGAGTTGTAGCAAGTTAAAAGTATTTATGAAGTTGCAAAAAAATTCTTCCAGGATCCAACAATCAAAGATGTTTTGGAGGATGTAAGGAGAATAGTTATGGGAATAATGGGAAACCCATCATCGGAGCAATCGGAGGAGAAGAGAATTTGCTACAGCCTGCAAATGGTGAGAATGGGATACTCTTCCTGCCCAACGAAGCTAGCAAAACAAAGCCTTGTGGACCAGGGAACTGTACTGCAGACCAACTCTGCGTCTCTTGGTCAAAGCAAGCCAACTACAAGCGCCGTGAATCTCCCATGATGATTCATGAATGTCTGCCTAATGATGTAAGCTCACTCTTCTTCACACTCTCACAATTTGTTTGCTTAAAACCAAATAATGCTAAACGATTTAAGTGGGTGGATATTACAATAACAAATCATTTTATGCATTGCGCAAAATGTAAGCAGAAAAAAGTAATATTTGCTCCTTCCCAAAAAGGGTTTACACTGGAATAAGATGAATCCGTCAGGAGGCAAACTGTGCGAGAATGGGAAGACCCACTCGATTTCGAAGGAGAGTCAAAAGTGCTTGAGAGAAAAGCCTCCATGCGACCTCCACTGGAAGTACACTTGTGTTGAGGAGAAAGGTGGGTGGTCCTCTTCTACTTCGTCACTTCTCACGAGTTCATTTCCAAAGTCCAAAATCTCAACTGTTGTGATCACATTGCATCTCTTATTTGAAATCAGATTCTCCACATAACTGCAGGCTGAAAAAGTGTCTGAATGACGCATGCATCGAAATCGTTCATTGTGGACTGGAACCGCCGTGCTACCTGGAATCCAACTGCATTCTAGAGTCTGCTTGATAGAATTGAACCGTGTCTAGATCAAAATGTTTAAAGCTCCATCTCTCTGCTTTTGGTCGTGTGTCTGTGTCTGCGTATTAAATGTAAAATGTGTGTATATGCATGTGCATGTACATGTACTAGTACGTCCAAATAAAAAATGAATCGATTGTGAAAAATGAAACGATTGCCAAACTCCAAACCAGAACAATAATGGGCTTCGTCCGCCTAGCAAAAATATAATCACTCTTGCTGGAGTATTCTCATACGTGTTGTGTTGCTTCATATGCTCTGACGATGACGATGTGTAGCTGCAAACAAAAGATATGAACAGATTAGATATGACCTCAAAGCTCACGTTCACGTCGTTAGCGAGGAACCGATAAATGCTGACGATGAGTGAGTGCGGTTACCTGGAATGATGAAACCTAGATAATGATGCACGTATTAACTATGTACGTGATCAAATATAATATGATTCATACGAATCCAATTTCTCGTTTCCCGTAATATCCAATGGTCCACGTGATGATATGATGATATGATGCACTTATCCAGTCCTTGTCAGTTTTGGGTTGTGTAAACAGTGAACTAGACAGGACCGCCATTACACTTCTTCACATTTCATTTCCTTCCTTTTGTTTCTTCGATTTCGAACATATCTATTCCTCTAAAATCGGCAAAGTTGTTAAAAGTATAATTATGTCAGATTCCGCACTTATCGATCAGCACACCTTTCGCTTCGATCCAAAATACGAAAATGTGCACTTGTACAACAAGTGTGAGCTCAGATTTTTCTGCGAGGCTTTTAGCCTCATGGACTCGATGAGACGAAAGGATGCAGTTTTCAAGTTTGCGAGAAAAATTCGGGAAACAAACGGTAACTATAAATTTACCTGGTGGAAATCTATTCAACATTCGACCTTGAAACTAATGCCTGACATTTTTTGTATGGTCACCACAGGTGTACTGGAGTGCGAGAATATACTCGAGATCCTCAAAGAGGAAGGTTTGATTGAGAGCACCTTGACAAATGAAGGAGGATTCCCATTCTTACTTGACAGTATTTATCAGATAATTCACAACATAGTTGTGGATGGATTCGTGTCCTCGTCTAGAACCAAATCTCTGGGAATAATTGCGAAGGAAGTGGGGCAAACTTATTCAGAGGAAGCTGGTGAGGGGAAGGACTCCTCGTTTGCTTGGAAGGAGAAGGGCAAACTCTGGGATGAGCTTGCACAGAGGCTTTTCGATCTCAGCGAGCATCAGCAGCATCACCTGAGAATACATCATGACTTCCAGAAGTCCAATTATGCTCCAGATCCTCGAGCCAAACATCTTTACGGGTCCACTTTTCTTATCATCATTTTGGGCTTCTTGTATGTTTTACTGAGAAATTGTAGAATTAGCGAAGTCCGCGAGTTCATGTGGATGTTGAGTAAATAAATGTCGTTTGTACTAAATGAACCAATTTCTTGCAACGGTGGTCAAACCACCTTTATTGCATCGCTTGACGCATTTGACTAAATTTTATATACGTGGCATCCTGTCAATAAATTGTCTACAATTAATGTCTCCGATTGTAGTTATCATTGATTCAACAGACGTACAAAAAAGGAAAGATGATATATTGTACAAAGGTGCTTGTGACCAAATGCATACCTTCACATTCACATGCACACATCCAATGTCAATTATTGCTGGGGCAAAAGACTTTGATCCAAAAATATCTAGCAGCTCTCCTCTGGTACACCTGTAGGTAACCTTATGGCTTTTATCAGTTACCAAAACATGAGCGTTGCTACTACTTCGTGATTTCTGGGGTTTTCAAGCTATTTATATCACTTCCACTAGACCACACACACATTTTCAGACACACGTCAAGCCCAACGGTCAACTTTTCAGGCCTTGAAACCACCTTCATACTTTGACAAATACGTACATTCTTTTTTTATCGCAGTGCCTGTCGCAAATCAAAGAACAACTTTTAAATTGAGATTTGCAGTAGAGCTTAATAAATCAGAAAATGAACTCCACAATGAGAATGACATTTCATAATCAGACTAACAACAGGGGCATAAGTGGACTTCTACTTCTCCTATACATACTTGGGCTGGTAAGCAAAGCAAAGCCAACGAAATGTTACCTTACTTTGATTTAATTATTGCAGTTTGGGGATTATGGCTCACTTGGTTTTGAACTTTGAAAAGAACAACCCTATAACCCGTGTATTGCAACTCTGTGCCTGGAAAACACAACGTGCATCGCTGTGCAAGACCCTAACAATTGTCCCACGCCCGAAACATGTAGTATGACGTCCATGTGCGTCCCCACTGGACCTAGACCTGGACCAGTTGGTCCATTTTGTGGAAACAGGAGATGTCCAGCAGGTTACAGATGCGGCTATGTGCAAATGATGTGCATTACAACACCCTGCCCTTCGATGTTGACCTGTATACCTATTCCAGGTGTTAGCAATCCTGAAAAAGGTTCGTTTTAAACCTGACATACAAAACGAAACTGCATGGCACTTTGTAATCGGTTTATTCCTGGATTTGCAGAATTATCCTCTTCTCCAAACCCTGAGACATTAGTCGATAACCAAAATCGGAATTACGCGCATCCCTGTCAAATTTCGTGTGACCTGCAATGCCCACCTAATAGCCACTGCGAGCTGATGGTGGTGCCGTGTAACAAATCTCCTTGTCCGCTTCAACAAACCTGCATGCTTACTTCCGGTAAAGAATAAAGTATTATTTGTATCCCATTTTCCACTGAAAACGTACAAAATTTTATACTAATCTCATATCACAATTCCTAATCTTTACAGGGAACACGTGTGCAAATGTCAGGTGCCCGAGTGGTACTCGTTGTGTTATGACTAGGGGGTGTCCGGCACCGCAGGAAGCACGCGGTGGCTCAGATTGTTGGATGCGACCAGCTTGCCAGACATGCACTTGATGATTGACGATAACGAAGATAATAGTACGAATATATTGTTTAGTTCCACATTAAGGCACCTTTTATTATTGTAACAATAAACTCCACATAAAATTATAAATTTATGACAATTGTTCAAATGACTGAACCAATAAAAGCGTTCTCCCCATCTTTTTAAATCCCTCACTTATCACTTCAACTTGTTCTCCAGGGCACACCACAACGCATGGAAAGTTGTCTGAAAAGAGGGGAGCCAAGTAGTGCTTCGTAATTCGATTCAAATCCGAAATCCTGACCCTCCCAATTTTCTTACACAAGTACCGATTGTAAGTTCCTGGAACATTTCTGTAATACCCGAGCAGGGAATTGGAAGCGATGGCTAGCGGCGTTTTCTCACTTTCCAGCAACTCGAAAATTAGTGAGCTCTTCGCTGTGGTGAGGAGCTCCTTTGTCCACTTGATGGATTTGCTAAGATGCGCATTGAAAATGGTGATGGTGGCAGCATACGCCCCCACCAAGTCGCAACATCTCGACAAGTAAAAGTAGACAAGACCTTCGCTCACTCTCGTCACGGCGCTGTACGAGTACGCATACCCTCGACCACGTATTTTGTGGTAAAATGGTCCTTCCAGCTGAGTAAAGTATTGGAGAGTGGTCAACAGAGCGGGCAGATCTTTGTGGAGGAAATTTGTAGGACCTGGAGCTACCATCACGAGGAATGAGGAGTCTGCAGATCCCAAACCGAAGATAACCTGTTTTCGTGGATTTTTCTTCAATTCTGAAAGAGGAAGCAACCAGTCGAAATCCTTGCTATTTGCTAATCTCCTTTGGGGCTTGTCTACTCCGAATGGAAAGGATTTCATGAGAAGCTTGACAAGCCAAGCGTCGACAGTTTGTCCAGGAGTCACTTTGCCAGCCATTTTCCCTCGCAACATTCCAAAATTCGCAGCGATATGGACGGAAACGTTGTAGGGGTTTGTGATAATCTTCAAAATGGTGTCCAGAGCGGTTATCACTTCCTCCGGAGAAGTTCTCAGTTTATCATCAAGTTTATGGAGAAAGTCGAGCTGATGCAGAAGACTGGATGCTTTCACATTGCTCTTGTCTTTGTAGATCAAATCTTTTAAAATGACTTCGTGAATATGACTTGCATCCCGTCTCAGGAGAAATATTTCCCCAATCATTTTCCCAATTGCCACTTGAATCCTCTCCACTTCCCATTTCGTATTCCAGAGGATTTTACGTGCCCAGTCGAGACCTTGCTCAATTTTATCTGCGTCCATTTGGAAACCAAGAGCGAGAAAATGGGAATAACTACCTCCCGAAAATCTTCCACCAGCTCCAGGAACTTCCAGTCCGAGATCAATTTCTATAATTTGCAAATCCTTAAATCTCTCTGCAGCAGCTTGCTCACACGACATCACCTCGTTGCTGTTATCTTTCAAAATTGACGAATTCAAAATCACTTCCTTAAAAAGAGGAAGAAACGGTCTGAACTGGTCATCCAAGCCTGAGGTATCCATTAGAACCCCGAGATATACAAATACTGTGGAAATATCGTCTAAAAACAGATTCGCAGGGAATTCGGCAGCCCATTTCGGATTTTGCATGCGAGTTAATCGATGATGACTGATGGATTTCATCGGTGGAACCTTAACGGACTTGAGTATTTTATCTGGAATTGGCATTGAATTCATAAGAATCGCGTCATCCAACTCGTGAGCTAGCTTCATCAAAGTGTCTTCCCCCAAAGTTGCCTTACGAGCGGCAATGCGATCAGCTTCTCGCTGTCCAAGTTCATGCTGAAAATCTCTGCTCGGTTGAGCAACGATTGTGACCCAGTGTGGACCCAGAATCCCGTCTTGGAGGATGTCCGTCCAATAATCCTTTGGTTTCTTGTAAAACTCCTCCAAAATCGTTTGTTCGTTCAAGAGCTTCTCCAAATCGGACGTAGACGAGGATCCATAAATAAAGTCGCGTATTACAACGCTCGAAATTACAGAATGGCCGGTATTTTCCAGCGCACTGATTCCAGCATGGATACTCTTGTTGATCACATGGCTCATTCGACCCATATCAAAACTTTTCAACTGACTTTGCAACGTTGACCTCAAATTTGAAGCCGTGCTTGACGTGTCAGTGTTGTTCACCCCTTCAAATTCCCAAAAGAAAATGGGGCGCCTGTTCTCCATTGTCGAGAACTCGACCGAGGTTGCTAACGAGTCTTCCCTTTCAACAAAGGCTTGCTGCACTGGAGCACAAGAGGTGCTTGTCAGGTACTTGAAGAGAAGGACCATGGCACACATCCTTTCTACATCTGAATTTGAAAAATTTCCGAGAAAGCCAATGGTCACGAGACATCTACTAACTTCTTCGTCCGAAGCAAATTGAAGAGTTTTTTCAACGGGATTGGATAAGTCTGGAAGTGTTTCAGAGATCCAAGGTTTAGTCCATTCCTCAAGGCCGGCTCTTCTTTCCATAAACTTTTTCACGGTGGGAATGAGAGAACGGAGGAGTTTCTTCGGGGGCACGCGACCACACACAATCACACAAGCGTTGCGAGGATGGTAAAATTTTCGATGGAACTCTTTAACCTGTGGACTCCGTTAAGATTTAAGATACTAATCGTTGGAAGAAGCTTATCATTTCGGTGTGGTAATGGAAGATGTCTTACTTTTTCGTTGTTGCAGGATTCCCTCAAATTTTCCAGCATACCTCCAACATTATAATAGTAGCCTGATTCCGGGGGATAAACTGCTTTCATGAGTGCGTTAGTCGATTTCTCGTAACATGCATTTTCCAAAGCCTGCATTTCCGAGTAGACGACGCCTCCATCCGTGCCCATGCCAGTAACATGATGTACCTCCGTCTTGAAAGCAGCCTGTGTCAAAAGCGGATAAAAGATGTGATCCATAAAAATGGGAAGAATGTTACAAAAGCCCCCACTTCCAGCAGTTGTAAGAGTATAGCAAGTGTGATCAACGTCAGTCCAAGCATTCGTCCCGGAAGCCAGGCATTTGTTGGCTAATCTATCCAGCACGCCCTTAAATGGATACCTTTCGCTTCCGAGAAAGACCAAATGTTCCAGAGTGTGTGGCAGCCCATCTTCATCTTCTGCTCGTGTGCTGATCACAATGTAACCATTTACAGTGGGACCTTCCACTTCCGCATGCACTATTTCCAGGCCTGTGCTCTTTGAAACATATTTGGTCACAGGGACAATCCCGTTTGCCTTGCAGGTTAGCACTGTCTCAAATTCTTCTTTGATGTTGAAGCGACAATGTGCACAGCAAGAGTTGTCTCCCATTTTCAATGCAAATGCCTTTCATGAAATCTAACAAATTCAGAGGAAATCAACAGAGACAATTTTAGTTGATATGCCTTCATTGGAACCGGAAATCACGAAATCAAGACAATGTTCGGCCTCCCCAAATCTCGACACTGACGCACCCCGTCCGCGCACGTAGATAATTTTATTCAGGGGTCTTATTGGGGGAGTTGTCGTACTTACGATTAGCCATTGTTGACATGACATATCCGTATATCCCTTCCCTAGCCCCACAGTTCCCCCGATTCCAGTTCCAGCTTCCAGGTCAGTAATGCGAAGCTCAAAATGAGGACCTCGGTTGAATTCCTACATGATTGTATGTGACATAATATGTCATGAATCATACATACGAATAAAATCATGACATGAAAATGCCGAAATGCTATTGTGATGTGCAAAAACATTTTGTGGAGATGTGGTCGGTGGGGTGTGCATCTGTGCATGTGCTGAGAGCACGTGATTCCCCGTACCCAGAAATGTGCATTAGCGCGAGTAGCTTGACAAATGGCATAAGCATGCTTGATGCTGTTTACTCTGGATCTGCTCGTGTCTCGTTGTTGTTGTTGTGTGCATCGAGCAGTTGTTTTATAATTTGCTAAATTCAAGGTTTTTTGCTACTGTGCAATAATATAAATTGATCATGGAGAAAAGTAAATACTCACGGGGTTCTGGACTTACTCCAGACGTGAAAAAGAAATCGAATATCATCAAAAGTAAAATAAGACGAAGGAAGATCCTTCAAAAGGATCGTAAAATAGAGGATGGACTGGCGAAGGCTGCTAAATCAGAAATTTTATTGTCAGAGGAAGCTGGGTAAGTTTTCGAGGTTATACAGATAAGACCATAATTATGTTCGAATTCGAATCATAACTCATGTACTTTTGGTACATAATTGCAGGCAAATTGAAGTGGAGAGAGGGGAGCACACGCTGCAACTAAAACAATGTGACATTGTAAAACACGTGGATATTGCATCCGCCACCAAAAGCTTCCATCTAGATCTCCATGAACATGGTCCCTACAAACTCAGCTATAGTTTAAATGGAAGGCAATTACTTCTTGGAGGCAAACGGGGTCATATCGCAGCCTTTGACTGGGTCACCAAGAAGCTGCTCTGTGAAATGGGAGTTCAAGAAAGTGTCCACGATGTTGTGTAAGACTTTATTTAGCAAAATCTCTACACTCCGGTACTAGCATATAAAAGGAGGAATAGATCATTTAGTAATAATGTGTTTGTTTTTAGATGGCTTCATAATGAAAACATGTTTGCTGCTGCACAAAAGGAGTGGACCTACATTTACGATAATCAAGGGATAGAAATCCATTGTTTGAAAGCTTTGGATAGAATTTCTTCATTAAATTTCCTCCCGTACCATTTTCTCCTGAACGCTGGACATGAATCTGGTAGGCTTCAATGCGATACTTGTTTACCCAATCCTCCTTAAGAGGAACATGACCTTGAATATATTAAAATATGTGTAATTTTTAAACAGGGTTTATTAGCTGGGTCGATGTATCAATTGGAAAAATTGTAACGCAGTTTGGGACATTTAAAGGCTGTCTAAATCTGACAACAGTTAATCCGTCGAACGGAGTAACGCATTGCGCACATTCCAATGGAACAGTGACGCTTTGGACGCCAAACTCGAGGAAATCTGTCGCATCGGTGCTCTGTCATGGTACATCGATTTCAGCACTTGCGGTGGACAATGTTGGAAGGTAAAAACTGATAAATTCTCATATAACTTAATATTGACGAGTTTCCGGTATTCATGTGTTCATTGATATTGATAGATTGATGGCTACTGGTGGACGAGATGGATTGCTCCGGATATGGGATTTGCGAAATAACTTTACTCCCCTTACATCTGTGCGTGTTGGCGTCCCATCGTCATTGTGCTTTAGTCAACGGGGCCTGCTGTCGGTAGCAAACGGAAATCAGACAATGGTCCGTAACTTTGAACTGTTGATTTTGCGCTTGACAATTTCAAACGATATAGTCGAATAGTCATTTTGGTCTTGTCTAATTTAGATATTTTCAGAAATTGGTCAGAAGCAAAAACCATATCTGAAACACGTCACCGCTGGATTTGTCGAGAGCACAAAATTTTGCCCGTTTGAAGACGTGCTTGGAATTGGGACCGAAAGAGGATTTGATTCTATTATAGTTCCTGGTGCAGGCGAAGCCAACTTTGATGCACTTGAGCGAAATCCATTCCAAACGAAAAAGCAAAGGAAAGAGGCTGAAGTTAAGGCACTTTTGGAAAAGGTAAAGACATTAAGCTGTGCTTGCCTAAAATCAAAACATGATGCAATAATCGTTATCAAATTTATACTACCACTTCAACAAATACAAACACGTCGATTTTTCTTGCCTATGCATTTTTCCAGATCCCGTCAGAACTTATATCAATGGATAACAGTATTCTCGGCGACATTGACACTGAAACTCTTCAGAAAGCCAGAGAGCAAATACCCAAGCACGTTAAAAAGGCAGACATTGAGCTGAAACACAGACGAAAGAGGAAAAATGCGAAGATCCCTCAAATTAAAGAAGGTTTAAGGACAGAGCTTAACCTGAGTAAAGCGAAAGCTGCTTCTAGAGAATCTAAGCACAAAGCTAAGGAATCTACAATTAAGTCTGATGATCCACTCGCTAGATTTGTTAAAAGCAAAAAGTGAATATTTTAAACGTTTTTAAAATAGAATAATAAAGTATTGTATGTTTTTCCTACCAAGTGCAAATTAAAAATCAATTATAATGACGATTACTATCATAGTTCATTATACATACAAATCTTTAATCATTATTGCGTATTGCAAAAAAAATCATTGGATGCATTTTCCTATTGCTGCATGCATAGTGTCAGTACTAAATGTAAGCATGCCCAAGCTGAAGCTGTGGGGAAATAGAGACGTGCCGGCAAGCCTGTGTGAATGCATGTGAATGGGGAATACACGTTGTTTGCTATCCGCACATTGCACATTCACATCCCACATGTATGACATTTAACATGTCATGTTTACAACAAGCGAAGTGATCAGTAAATTGTCGTAAAATGTGTTTGTTTGGTATTGGTGTGCGATTTAAATGTAATTGGGCATTTACTTTTCAAGAGCAGTGAACTCAGATTTAGACAACTTGTAACTTGGTTGTTGTGTGGTTGAAAGTTAAACATTGAAAGGGTTGGAGTTGCAGGTGCATTTAATCAGTGATTAGATCAAATCCTGGGCGTTTTTGAAGGTGCATTTAATTTTTGCATGTGTTAATTGGATTTGTAAGATCTAAGTGAAATTCTGCACGTACAGAAGTTGATGAGTTTGGTTTCTTTACTAGTTTGGTGAGTCGTATTTAATATTTTTGGACACGACACCACGATTGACGTGACGTTTAAAGTTTAGCTATTCACAATTAGGCACCCAAACACCAAATGGAGGAAATTGTGAAGCAAAGTAAACAAGAGGATAGGGCGAAGATTCATGCAGCCCGACTCAAACGGTTGGAGGAGCAGAGAGCGAAGGCTGACGAAGACGTTGAAGCGCAAACAATTCCACACACTAAAAGTCGGATATTTCGAGGCAACAAGATTCTTGGACATGTGACTAATCATATTCCATGTGTACTCCGATATGTGCACCGAAGACGGGAGAATTTCATCGTCACCTGTATTGGAAATTCTATAAACACGTTTGCGGTATGTGGATCACATTATTAACTTATTTATAATCGTTACATTTAACATTCAACAATGCCCCAATTATGATTATTTGTTATTGTAAATTTTAGTCGAATAAACTGAGCTTGCTCTCCGTGAGTGGAACAGTTAATACGGAGATCAGTTGCATGGCTGGAGACACTTATCATGTGTATACGGCATTTGGAAATCAAATCTACGCTTGGAGGCGAGGAGTTGAGGTATGCCAATCTAATCCCTTTAGAGTTATTAAAAATTACTTGCTTGAGGACAATAAGTATCACGATTGTCAATTCCACATTTATTTATCCTCGGTAGGTAACACACAAGTATACCACTGGACATGATTCTACCATTGTGTTTCTTCTTCCGTTTGGTGAACACCTTATTTCCATTGACGAAGATGGTCGTTTGTGTATGAGAGACATTAAGTCTGAAGGTAAGTTCTAGCGCTTCAAGACTACGAATCAATTCCATTTCATTTGTTCATGGTCTTACAGAAGGGTTATGGTGTTTTAATTTTTTTCAGAATTAACTGCAACAGTTCAATTTGATTCAAAGAAATTTAAAATATCAGCAATTATGCATCCAGCGACATACATTAATAAGATACTGTTGGGAAGTCAGCAAGGCACTTTACAGTTATGGAATGTGAAGAAAATGAAAATGGTTCATTTGTTTTCAAATTGGACTGACTCGTCTGTGCTGCATATAGCTCAGGTGTGATTTAGCGTTTAGCATTTTAATGTATTTAAATCGGAAGGCAGACAGAATGTGAAATTTTACTTGGTAAGAGTTAATTTTTGTGCTGTAGGCTCCAGCACTTGACTGCGTTGCATTGGCACTTTCAAAAAAGCGGATTGTTATCCACAACTTGAAGTACGACGCTACAATAATGACACTGAAATGTGAGGATCAGCCATTGACTATAGGGTTCAGAACGGATAACGTTGAGGCAATGGTCACGGGCAACTCTAATGGTTCTATAACACTGTGGGATTTAAATAGTAAGCATCAGTAGTTATTAAATTGTACTCCAGGCACAGCTTTTAATTTAAAGTATCAATCATTTGAAAATATCAATTAATCTTTACAGCTCAAGAGGTGTTGCAGCATTCAGTTGGATGTCACGCAGATCCTGTTACTGGTCTCCAGTGCTATCATCAGGAGCCATTATTCTTTACTTCGTCGCCAGATAATAGCCTTAAGGTATTACCGGTATTGACTGAGTTTCGCCATCAATTTATATTATCGTTGTGCACCTAAAATAACGATTTGTGTGACCTTTGAAAGGTTTGGATATTTGATGGGCCCGGAGGTACTTTTCGAGAACTGTGTTCGAGAACGGGACACTCACAGCCTCCTGGAAGAATAAGATTCTTTGGAAATATGGATTATCAAGTGTTGAGTGCTGGAAAAGATGGCAGAATCCGACAATTCCATATCTATAACGAAACAATCAATCGCCCTTGGGGTGAAAACAAGATTCCATTAGATGTATGCCGTAGACGTGGTGAACATAAGTCTGCAATTGTGGATTTTACATCTCGTACGTTTATGAATATTTCAAGTGGAAATGCATAAATTTACTTTTGTTTCACACAGGTTGTTTAATTATTTTTAATTACTTTTTCATTCCATAGAAAGTATTGCTGATCCAACTCACCACGATGATGTGGCCATTTTAACAGAGGATGAGGCTGCAGTTACCACTTGGTCTTCACACACTTTCAAACAAGGAAGTTCTGTGCTGTTTCCCTTCAAGAAGCGTATTCCACATCCAGACTTTGTTGCAACGGTTAGTTTTGCACCTGACAGTAAATCAAATTTTTTGGTAACCATTACCGTACGGTTATTTTACCTATTTTAATATTTTATTGTCTTTGTAGTGCTTATACTTGTCCTCTTGTGGCCAATTTGTGGTAGTGGGATATGACAATGGGTCCGTTCATCGATATAATATACAATCTGGTCAACACCGACACGAATACGGGTCTCCGAATAAGGCTCATGTGTAAGTATTTTATGATTTGCCCACAAATAATTTTTGTACTCTTTTAACAATGATTTTTTTTGAATAGGGGAAGTGTCCGAGGGGTAGCAATTGACTCAGTAAATGGTTGTGTTGCATCTGGTGGCGCTGATAATATTCTGAAACTTTGGAAATTTGAAAATTCTCAGATATTTCGAGAATTTGATTTGCCTGGAGGGATAGCTTCAATGTTTCGTCATCGGCAAACGTAAGGATAATTTTATTTCAGTCTGAGAATGCATTACCATTTCAAATTAACTATGCAATGCAATGCAATAATTATTTAATCATTTATATCCCCTACTGCGAAGGAGTTTCTTGGGAGTAGTTCTTGACAATTTCGAGATCATTGTTGTGGATATGGCGTCTCATCACATTGTGCGAGAATTCAAGAATATCAGCAGTCCCGTCCAGGACGCAGTGTTTTCTCCTGATTGTCGATGGCTCACTGTTTCATCTTCAGATTGTTTAGTTAGGACTTATGATCTTCCAACCGGAAAGTAAGATTTCGGAATCAATTATCTTGGTGTTAGGAGCTTGGAGCTAATGTTTGTCTTTTGTTTGCAGCATGATTGACATTTTCCGGATGGAGTCGATCGTCACATTCATGGATTATTCTTCGAATGGACGGTTTCTAATAACAGCTCTCAGTGACAATATTGGAATACTCCTGTGGTCAAACAGAACGTTGTTTAATTACGTTTCACTTATGCCTATCCCTCTCGACTTTGAACCACCCGTTATGAAATATGGAGAGCCTGAAAAATTGCCGGAAATTCAAGATCCTAACTCTCGAATAACTGGTTACGAGTATAAATCTCCAGAGTTTCTGGATGGCAATCTTGTAACAATTAGTAGTGCACCGGATGGAAAATGGAAGAATCTACTTAATTTGGATTTAATTAGGGTTAGTTCAAATTAATATTACACTAACATGATTGCGGATTTATGACGATCTGCAAGGGTTGTAATGTTTTGATTTCAGGAACGAAATCGACCAAAGCAACCAGCAAAGCAACATGTAGCGCCGTTTTTCCTTCCTTCTGAGCTCAAACTTAGAGGTGAAGATGATCCATTCGGCACAAAACTGTCAGCTCCCAAAATTGACGGGAAAGGTACAAATCAAGGAACGTCGAAAATTCTTAGTATCAACTTTGCCCACTCGCCATTTGCTTCCGGTTTGTTGGAAAAGCCGAAGGCGGAGAACTATCGTAAGTTCCTCTTTTGGATGTAAAAATATCAGTTAAAACCGTGAAATGAACTACATATTTGACTTTACAAATTGTGATTGTGTTTTTAGATGAAGCTTTATGCAAAATCCTGGAGTCTCTTGGACTATCTCAGATAGAAAGTGAAATCATCGCCCTTGGGCCAGAGGGTGGTGGCTCACTTGAGCTTATCGAAGCATTCATTATTTTCCTCAGAGATGTGATTACCAGTAGAAGACATACAGATAGCAGCCAAGCGATATTGACACTCTTCTTACGGGTATAGAATTTACATCTTTAAAAACAAAGTCCTTTAACCCTACCATGTTCATCTATAAAATCTCAAATTACGTTGTTCCTACAGACCCATATGGAAACTTTGCGCCAACCCCGATTCCGCAAATACTACGCTGGCCTTATCAAAACGATGGATTTGTATATGGAAGACTTTCTTAAGAATGCGTACGACGTATTAGGCTATATTTCATTCATCAAGTCTGGCATGTATTGAGCAACCTTTATTGTGCATTGTGTAAATATTTCGTCAAATGATGACAGATTTTTTACGAAATTTATTAAAATAATGTAAGTTGTGTAATTTTATAAATAGGTTAAACGTATTGATTATGTAATGACTTGACCTTGACTTTAACGCAATAAAATTATCATTCATATAAAAGCAAAATGTTTCTATATAGTTTGATTGCTGATCTTTCGGTGTCGTTTTGCATAGTAGATTTCGCTCGTGGTTTCGCTAACTAATTCTTTCAGTGGCAAAATGAATTAGTGACTCCCAAATAATTATTAAAATCTCAAAATTAGTGGCATTAAATAAAAAATCTCACAATGAAAATTCCAATACCTTTTGCCGTTATACCGTTGATTTTGTTCTCGGTGACAAAATTAGCATCCTGTGACGTAATGCCATACATATCCCACCATGAGCACAGGAGATATACAGCCTTCATCGAGGAGAAAATCGCGGAAGCTTATCCATCCGACGACGCTGATAAGGGAGAAGTCCTCACGCAAGAAGCAGACGATAACCTTAATCTCATTTATTACAAGCTGAAGGATAAACCTGTATTCGTTTCAGTGGGCAAAAAGAATATGGAGAAAAGCGTGGTTGTCCTTCTTCGTGGTGAAGATTACTTGGATCCGATGAACAAAAACAGACTCGTCGTGTTGAGAAAACGAGGCTCTGGAAATGAATATAATATTCACGTTGCTGTAATTTGGTGAGAAAGGCAAATGAAAATGATCAAATATTTGGGTCTTCAGATACTTATTTATCATTCGAGCTAATATCTCAAAATTTGACGCAGGAGGGATGTGGTAGGGGACTTGAGAATCCTTTGGCAAAATGCCGTGATTAACATGTTGCCCAGACTCGGTGGGGTTCTCAAGTATATCCTGGATAAATTTCATCTTGTTGAACCTTATAGGAAAGGAGGGATCAGGTACTAGATGACCTCCTTTCAAAGAAACTTTCAAACGTCTTACTCCTAAAATAATATTCTAAACTTAAATTTCAGGCCAAATTGTGGATGGTTCGGTTTCGTTTTGAATTGCGAATCTACCGAGGAAGTTCTTGGGACTGGTGAACTGGGCGCTATTAGTAGCAAACCTAGACCAATTGGTCGCAAGAAACCTAGTGGCACCGGAGAAGGTGGCCACGAAGCAAGACCTAGACCTAAACCCAGGCCGAGGCCAAATCCTAAGCCTGCGCCGAAGCCACATCCTAAGCCTGCCCCGAAGCCACATCCTACACCGAAGCCACATCCAAAGCCTACGCACAAACCAACAGGAAGTGGAACTGGCACTGATGGTAAAACAGGAGGCGACGAAGGATCAAGCACAGGTTCTAAGGACGAAGGAGGATCCGATACCAGTTCTGGAGGCGAAGGAGAACCCACAACAGAAGGAGATGAATCTGGAACTGGAGACAAGGAAAAGTCCGTTTCTGGAGAAACAGAGAAAACTGCCTCTGGAGAAAGTAAGACATCTGGTTCAGGAGAAAAGGAAGATGGTGGTGGTGGAGAGTCTGGATCAGAAGGAACTGACAAAAACGAACATCCCGGAGAAATGTCACCAACAGGTTCCTTCGAAAAGGTGGATAGTTCTGAGGGTGACAGTGACAAGAAAGTTCATGAAGTTGGAGGCAACGGGATTGAGGAACACAAACCGGGGGAGCCTGATGCATCGAGTGAGGAGGAACGGTTTGTTGTGCACAAAGGCGCAGACAGTAAAGGGACAATTGTCAAGCAGCCAAAGAACAAGGGTTAATAAATTGTCAATTTTTACCTTATTTTTTGCTATATCAAATCTCATCTTCCATATTCGTTGGTTTTATATCAAAAACTATAATTTTCAATAAAATCTCCAAAATAACTGAAAAGTATCACGTCGCCCCAAGTCCTCCTTTCCTCATGCACCCATTCATTTACACACACAACATTGCATGGAAGTTGCAGCATTATCTCCGGTATTTTTTGGTGAACTTTTATTACAATAATACTGATAATTATAATAAAAAACCAAATCTACTCAGCAGCTTAACAAGTTTGAAGTTATTTCTCATTCATGATTCATATTCATGACATTATGTACAATATACTTTTTGTGTTTAGGTATTTGTTATTAGCATATTAAATCCTCTTAATTGTAATAATCATACCTATAATTAATGCACTTTGATATGTTATGGTTTACATTTGGGGTCCATGTGTCTTTACAAATTTTTCCTTGTCTGAATCTGACTCGAAATCTATAATCTGTAGATACACTTACATATTTTGACATTCACACACACAATATAATTTTATACGCATCCGCCGTCCGAACTACCTACGAACACAAAAGGCATGTAATAATTATGTTGCATTTTGCTGCTCTCCACCCACACATTTTTTTCATTCTTTCCATAACACAAAACTTGTGAAAACAATTTGCAAACTTGATTTATAAGTTTAATGGAGCATAGGTAATTATTAATTAATCTATATTTTTCCAGTAAAATAGTATTAATGCACGTATGGTGTTTTCCATCTCTCTGAAATGTCTTTAAAAGTTTACCCTTGTGACTTTTATCGGCAGAGTGACAATATATTATGTATTATTCCTATCCATTATCATCGGCTTAGGCATATTTCTTTGAACTATAAATAATTGCGTGACCCATTCATCAAATTCGTAATTTGTGGTTTAAATCTGTATGCTTGGAAAAGTTGAAACCTTAAGAATATATCTTTAATAATGGTTGTGCAAATATGTTGATTTGATTTTGTTCCTCATGCAATTCTGGAGCATTCAAAATCTTGATCAATTCGAAGATGTCTCTGCCTACGATACGATTATTTTTTTACACTTGTTTTAGCTTCTTCAAAGATTGTTTGTCGGGCAATTTGATAATTACATCCCTTTCGTCAGTTCTTACTACACATGAACATATATATTTCCATCTTTGCGTAGACAATCATTCATAATTCCATATAATAATTTCCCAAGCCACCCTATTTTCAGGCCCTATTTTCCTGTTTGGAAAAAATCACATTGTTTGTCAAGTTGTATACTTTTCTATTATTTTTCTGAGCGAGTGTAGCTGTATAAAGTAGCTGTGAATATCTAACACACATTTTTTATGGCTATTGTCACCTTTGTTTTTTATTTTTCTGCAAATTTTTAATTCTCTTCACTTTTATAGCGTTGTCGCATTAAAAGCGTCATAATAGCTGTATTAACGACTCATTTTACATTCATACCTTGACATTGGGATTGAGTTTCTTTTCCGTAAGTAAACCTATATGAATGAGTAAGAGTTTTACATTTGAATCTTATGTACGAGACTACAGCAGATACATTTTATGTAGAAATGTGTGTTTCTTTGTGTGTCTTGGAATAATATCATCATAAAATTGTTGTGGTTGTGAGCATATATTATGACGGAGAGGACGATTTAAACAATTATTTTTATGTATTTAAAGTGGATGTTTTGTGAGAGAAAATGCTATACTAATTTGATACACTCAAAAGTAGAAATAATAATAATGATTTGTTTGTTCCCTAAAGATCCGTATAAACCGTGGTAAAGGTAGAAGTAGTACAGTTACTATCGACATAATTGTTTTGGTAATAAACGAAGTCGTAGTGTTCGCAGTAGTTTTGCATTGGAGCTGTATTGGAGGCTTATCTTCCAGCGGACGGCGCGACAAGAACCTCATCATCATCATCCGATCAGGATCAAGTCGTGGTGAGCTGAACAGGCATTGACTACAAAACTGAAAAGGACGATGATGAGTACAAAAAGGGAAGTTGGGGGGAAGGAGCTGAAAATAGAAGGAGGAGAAAACGAAAGGTGTGGTTGTGATCTTGTGATGGTTTGGGGAAATGTTTTTGGTGTGATTTTATCGAGCTGTCATGCCTTACTATCGCCAATTCCTGTTGAGTCCGTTTCCAGCTCGATATCAAGCTCGTACGCGTAGTACTGGACAACCCAGACGTAGTAGATCTGGTAAATGGAGACAACACACAAGACGAAAATCTCCAGCACGCCATAATGAATGTAGGCATGCAGGCAAACGATTGGTGCGATGAACAGAAGAAGGACAACTCGGATTTTCACCCAGTGACGGAATTCCGCTGCGTTATCGCTCTGCAAAAAGTACACATGGACACAGCAAACAATTTATATACAAAAAAAACAACTCGTATGGAACTCAGTCAGTCAAATGTGCAACTCTTTTCGTTGAAAGGAAAACAGGAAAATTCCATATATAAAATGTATGCACTTACACGATTGACAGCGGTGAGTAAATGCGAACCTAGAAATGACTCGATGGCAAAGTAGATCACAAATGTGATCCATATCACCAAATTAACTGCCCTGTAACCTGAAAGTCAATCAAGGATACAGACGACATTCAGTTCAGCGCAATCTCCAGTCCAAACTCTGCACATTTCTACAATACTGCATTTATCGCATTCGCATCGTTTCCACAAGAAAGAGAAAGCATGCATGCATGCCAAATCCTTTTATCTCTGCGCTTGACTCGACTCACGACGAAGAAATAGCTTTTCTCCTAACATCTTACCTAAAGGGTATGTGTCTTCTAAGGCGACTGTAATGGTCCAAGCGGAAAATATAACGCCAAAAATGACGCATCCGGCAAAATATAACTGCAAAGGGAGAGCAGTTAAAATATTTGAGTAACCTGTGGACAGACATCTTCATCAATTCTCATTTTACAAATATATAATTTTGCTTTCTTACAAGATTAAAAAAGAGGAGAATGTAAACGCCTGCTTCAGCGGAGCAGCAACAACACGGATTAATCATCAGTCTCACACGACCTGCAACGCTGCCTGCTCTCTTGCCTCAAAAGAAAAGGAGAAAATCACTCCTACAATTTTCACAAAGCCCTAGAGTGCCACCGGTCAAGTGGCCACTTTAAAACTTTTTTCCTCATCTTCATTGTCTTCGTATGTTTGGGGTTCCTTGCGACGGTGACGACGCTTTCTCTCTCGCTCACTCGTCACCCGCAATGCTTTTCACGCTGTACTTTCACCTGCCCTCATTATTTTCCAGGAGAAAGTTATAAGCTTGCATCACTCACGACGATGTATGTATTCCTTGATGCAGTTGAATCCGAGGAGGTGGTTGCACAAAGACAAAGACACACTTTAATTCCACTTTCACACCGCATCACATCACATCACCAAAAGAACAAAAAATCTCTTCAACAATTCCTCCGCAGCTAAAAGTGAGGAAAAATTTATTGAAAATGTTCGTGCCAGCAATAGACGAAATAAGCCTTCTTCATATTTCTGGAGAGAAAAAAGTCGGACTTATTTTTTCTACCTGAACATACACACCTTATTCTTTTTCATATAGCGTGCTGTCGACACACCGGCAATTTCCCTTCACTCCGAACGAGAATAAAATAAATCGAAGGGGAATAAATACAAGTCTCCTAAAACCGTCTTGCCATGTTCCTTATCCCATAACTCTTTCCCCAAAACAGTGTACATATTATATTTTTTTCTTTTTTCTACCAAAAAATGTTTGCAAAAAATATGTTGTATATTGCTTTCTTCCGTTTTTCATGCAAAAAAAATCAAGAGAGAAAGGATGAAGGAAAATATTTTCCCCTTGACTTTTTGATTCGCATAGCGTAGAATGGGGAAAGACCTTAAACCATCACCATCATATCATGGTCGTCTCCGTGATCGTTACTTTTTCAAGGCCTTTCCTCCACGAAACAAGAACCTCAGCAGCAGCAGCAGCTCCTATGGTGCTTGCTTGCTCATACCTTGTTTCTTTATTCTTCGCTCAAACTCAACTTTCTCTGCATCAATTTTCTCCACAATCACGCTACACACCTTTACATTTTCTCTAAAGCAACTCCTCCACTGTCCTTGTATACCGTGCACCATGCCATCGTGGCATTCATATCCTCATTCTCCCCAACCAGAAAAAAATATACTGATGCAGCAGACCTAAATAACTTTACAATTTGACGATGATCAAAATTATTAGTGTTGGGGTTCTCTCCTGGTAGCAGTAGTTATGTGCTCAGGAGTTGCACACACGAGTTTCCGCCTTTTGTTTTCCACGCAAACACCTACACATTATCCACTCGCAAGATACAAAAGTTGAGAAGAATCGAAAAACATGAAAGATATGTTGACGGTGTCATATTTCCTTCCTTTTTAAATACTTTTCCTATATCTTATCCGATAATCTGAAATAAGTGTTTCACTTTCTCCAAACAAAAAACGATGACACACATATCGTTGCTCACTTTTTTCACTCGCTATGTCGCTGCTCTCACACACCGGAACGGAATCACTTAAAATAGTGTGAGCTGATGTGAGATGTTTACAATGGGGATTGTAGCGCGTGCTTCGTGCTTACTTTTGCTCTTTCTCTCTTGGTCTTCCCTCATTTTAGATCCTTTCCTTTGTAGATGCATTCGTTGTTAAGAAAATGTCTCAATAAAAATTCAGCCAAATCACGACAAGATTCCAAAGCGTTGATGTGCTTCGTGAGACAGAAAATTTGTTTGCATGAAAGAAGGGTGAAAAGGAATTTTGGAAAGTATGCATGTGATGCGGGTGTTTATTATTTTCTGCAGAGGATATTTAGATTATCATGTAGCTTCTCTGATGAGAAGGATAAAGTCGGCTGATTGGGAGCAGATCCGATCCATATCCACGCTATTTTTCTTGCTTCACAACGACCAACGACTTTGCACTATTTTTTACATTTATCGGGCGCGTGTGTGTTCTCTCACTCCGAGAATGATAAGCAGTGACGGGTGTTGAGCGGATCCGCGTTAATGGATTGAAATTGGAAACACACTTTGCTTTCAATATAAAATGTGTGTGACAGAGTGGGCTGCTATAAGATACGGAAAGAAGTCAATGGCTTTTTGAGGAGAAGAAGAAAAAAACTCTGAAATGATCACTTTGTTGATCTTGGAAGTACTGCGCGAGTATTGGGATGATGATGTGATATGTGTGTATGATGTTAGTCCCAGCACCACTGACACACTGAACGAGCAAAACCTCGTAGAGTTCTCCTCACCTCGCTGATTTTTTTCTTCTCTTCTTTCTCCTTTATGCACAACACAAAACGTTGCAGAGGACAGAAATAGCCTGAGCAGTTTTCTTTTTAGCAGATTTTCTAGTCTAATGCGATATACAATCCCACACAAATACACACCACCACGACCATACTCTATTCTTCCATGATATTTTCATACCATTATGAAATCATGGCAAAGTGAGTGAGTGAAGTCAGTCACTTTCGTTTCGATCATCCGTTCTACTCTCTCACTTCACGACTTCACTCTCAGAGCCGAATAACTACAGCAGAATATTATATACCCATTGAATGCATGCAGTTGCTCATTTGGTGCAAAAAGTGTTTGTTCCTTTCTCTACATAATAATATGATGAGTGAGCCTTTTGAGGTCGGATATTAAGCAATATGTCAAGAAAAAAACTGGATGCATTGTGACGTGACGGGAGGAGGGAGACGATGCGAGTGAAAATGGAACGTGTCACTGTGACGAGAAGCTAAAGCTTTTACGCAAATTCGGCAAAGAAACACGAACCCCGTGTGCTTATAGGCGAAAACTAAAAATCGTTAATTGCCATCATGTGTGTACATGCCGTAGATGCACATGAACTCAAGAACTGGAAAATCCCAACAGAAACATTTTCACACAAAAAATCGTCTCCCCTCTGCTCAAGTTCAATCTGAGATTTGCAGATATAAAATCCATTCATGTTGCTCTTATGAAAAGAAAAGGTCCACGGAAGTGTGTGGAAATGGATGCATGTCACAAAAAGGGCCTTTATTCCCAGTTAGCTTTTTTCTATTAGTCACTTTCCAGAACCCTAGTCTGAAAATCTAGCAAACAATATAATAAAAGTGAGCGTGGTTAAGCCAGGGAACGGCGACACAGGCCATAAACACGTATGAATATTTGTGGCACACACAACGATTTTTGTTTCCTTTCTTCTCCTCTCACTCATATACATTTCCAAGAAGACTGCAAAATTTTTGCTAATGATACATAAAATGCATGTACAAGCGCACATATATATATATACATATATATGTATATCTAAAATATAAGCATTTACAACGTGAGTCTACTTCGTATTCCTAACTGCACACCTTCGTCCATCCAGTTCCAGACTTAAGCCTTTGTGTACCATTTTTGGCCGAGTCAGCGTCCATTCCAGAGGAGCACTGCTTTCTCAGAGCAACTGCTTCATACTGCATAAAAATTGGTGTGTGGATGGGAAGTTGTAGTGGTTCGCTCCTTTTCTGAATTAACTTGACTCGCATGCATACAAACCCACAGTGCAGTGCAGAAGAGAGAAAATTGAGAAAAAAAGAAGAACAAAGGTCCGACGGAAGACCTTTTTCCCATGAGGACACGCTCTCCCCCAATCTCTGTACTTTTTTTTGATGCTTTACCTCTGTCCTGCAAGCGAAAAAAGTAGGCCAAAATGAAAGTGATGATTACTGTTATGTTTACTACCGAAATATATACATAATTTTTTTATCCAAAGTAATTTTTGTGTCCATTGTTATAGCTCATGTATAAGGCATGCTTTCACTGAACATTAGTTGAACAAACGCACCTCGTCACTTTTCCTGATTTAAATAATAATCTGAGTTTTGCATTTTACGGAACCTGTTTTCCATGTTTGGAATTTTAACCTAGAAAAAAATAGAGATCCATCTTCTCCCACATCACGAAGCCACACATCTTCCCCCTCATTTTTGGTGTCAAAACCGGCAGATCATTCAATGAGCTAGGGTGAAATTACTGCAATTTTTTCTGCCGACTCAGCCTACTTCTCCTGGAAAATGTCATTGAAGCACATTCATTTGAGAAGGTGTGCAGCAGCAGCAGCTTCCAGCTTCGTCATGCATGGAGTCAGACTCAAGTGAAATGAGTAGTTTTTTTTTGCTTTGTGAGGAAAAGTTGGTGATTGACCTTGCATCATTTTCTACAACATTTTGATCGTTTGCTCATACATATGTACATTTGTAGTGTGTAGTTTACTTTTGAAGAAAAAAAGTGCACAGGGTATATATGCCTTGAAGATGGAGAGAAGAGTCGCCGGGTGTGGTAATTTGAAATTTGCGTGTCATACGTATATTTTGCTCGTTTTATGAGCACAAGCCCATGTAAAAGCTCAGCTCTCCCCGTCGTCTTCCTCATATTTATGCATCTTTTCGCTTAAATAACTATGTGCTTACCCTTTTCTCTCTCTCGACCCTTTTGATGTTTACGAGGAAAAGTGTGAGTGTTATAAGACTGGGCTAGTAAAGTATGCTATACTAACACCACTACCATGATGGTATAGGATCATTGTTACAAGTTTCCGCCCTGGAACAACACAACCATGTTATTATGAGCTCCCTTTCTCCCTCTTATCAATATTGTCTTATTATTTATCCGTTTAGCGTTGTGAAAGGACTTCAAAGGAGAAATTCCTATGGACTCTCTGATAGAGATCTGGGAACTGGCTCTGGAGTAGAGGAGAAGGCCACGAGAAAAAAGTCTCTACACAGTAGTGCTCACTGCTCACTCACACTCAGGCATAAAGGACGACATATATATCCTGCTTATTTACTAAAACTCCGTTGATGCTCATCAGAATTCACTCAGCAAGTAGGCGATGATGGCGATGGTGACGGAGAGGAAATGGGTACGCGTGTGGTGGCTCACTTGGAGTAAAGGGTGAAAAGTCCAGGGACGGTGCACATATATTATTGTATTCAACGTAAAAAATACATAAAACTTTCTCCTTTTCTTGCGAATTGCGAGCCTTATTTGCTCTCGTTGTTGGTGCGGCACACTGGAAAAGCAATCATGCGGCAGTCAACTACTTTTTCCAGTGGATAAATATTCCTCTTTCCAAGTCATTATTAAACGAAGAGAGAAGGAGTGAATACAGGTACAAAATATGACGGACGCGTGGTAGTTGAAGAAGGAACAATGCTTACAAGATTCTATAGCACATAAAAGAAGCATGTGCATATACTTTCACCTCTGTGTGCAACTCACTCTGCGCCCCAGATGCTTCTTTAAATATTCGCGTACAAACATAAATGCTAAATATAATTTGTCATTGACATTTTAGTTTGTTGGGTAAATAATCCTGTTTACAGCTACTGACACGGACACACTTTATCGGTCTAGTTCCATATATGCAAAGTATATATTTTGATTGAGTCTGAATCTGCCGAGTTGACCGATATCAAGCGGCAAGTAGGTATAGTATGCAACATTCGCACCCGGATAATTGTTTTGCCATAAGATCGTTGTTCGTCATCGATGCTGTTCTTAATAAAGGACGCCATATATATTCTTTCTGTGTTGGTGGCAATGACACACCTCAATATTATGCAGATGCAATTTCATAAGCGTATCCGAATCTGTTATTTTTTGTTGAAACAAGGATAGGCATTTCAGAAAATATATTTCTCCGGAGCAGGAGCAATATAATAAATCATGATGTGTTGTTGAGCAATACACGTGTCTTTGAAGTTAGAAGTGTGACATCGACATCCATTATTTACATAAAATTGACTTCTCACGGTTGAGAATTCTCATTACTACGCTTTATATGTTCTAGGTTGAATAACGTTATTCCAGAGTTCTATTGTATCCAGACCTCATTGGTCGGATTTTGCAGACATAGAATAGACGTTCCCTTATGACAATTTCTCAGTTCATGTCATGTCATCACAAATGCAAATGGAGCACATAATGAAGTTTGCATTCAGGCAGGAACGTCATATATGCATAGAGCAAGGCTGACACAATCAATATCGTATTTACGGACGAATAAATGACAGCAAAGCGGGGCAGCAAACCCCACTTTAATGAATGAGGGTACTGGCGTCTGACACCACACATGGCAGGCATGACATATCCTACAACCTTACCACCTCTTTTGTCACATATGCCCTCGATGCTTCCCACCTCAAGTATAAATGTGGGCATGGAAATTCTTTGCACCCAGATTAGAATCAGGAAATGGCATCAGGAAGAAGGGTGGCGAGAGTTATGTCTGCTCTCAATTTTTGAATTATCGCTAAAAATATTTAAGTTATTTCGAAAGAATATAGCGTTTTTGAAATGTGTTGTAAGAAAAGAACAAAATAAGAAAAATAGACCTTGTTTTATGTAGCATTTTGCGTCTGTATATTTTTAAAAAGTAAGTAAATTCTTGGACTAAGATAAATTTTTGTAGAACGTAAAGGTATTTTAGTAGGAGCACTATTTTGTCGTAAAAATGCGTCGCTTAACTCGTCAAAGTGAGGCTCAGAAAGAACCCAGCGAATCCCAGTGGCACTTCCGCGTGGAGCAGGAATTAGAGGAGAGGATCAATATATTAAAGAACAAGCAAAGAATAGCGTTCCTCTCAGGCTGCGAAAGATCCTACTTCCCAGAGGATGCTGGGCGCTCAAAGTTTGCGATGGTGTACAACATCAAGGATCCCGACTTGCCTCCTGCCAGGTTGTACAAACCTCCCGATGAAGATCGTCTTCAAAAGCCTGTCAGCACTTTCGGTTTCGGCATTGGAGGACTGAAAGGTCCTCGATTTGCTCCAGACGATAAGCGCGACTTTCCAGCTCCGAATGCCTACCAACGAAGCTGGAACAGTTTAGAACAGAAACAACGTTTTGCACCAAGCGTGTGGATCGGATATGGCTTGCTCGACAACTCAAAGCAACGATTATTCAATAAAGCACCAAATGCAAATCTGCGCAAATCGAAAGCTTTAAGGAATCGACTAGATGCAGAGGAAAGAATGAACAACAAGTTGGACAACTTGTGGAACAAATGTCATCAAATCGGTGTAGCCTTTGGCTCATCTACGAAGCAGGGGAGGTTTGGTCATGAGCCGAAGTGGAACAATGTTGGGTGAGAAGAGTTTAGAGATCAAATGTATAAAATATCATGACTTTTCAATTTATTTGAACGTTTTTTTTGCAGGCCTGGACATTACGCACTTCGGGAACTGAAAGCTCCCAAAGTGCCAGTGTACAACTCCTTTCTCCGTGGTCCAGCAGTTGTGGACGCCCCAACTAAACTCCACTGCGCATACGGTCCCAAAGAGTATTGCATCGAGTGCGGAAGGATGCTGATGCAAAGCTTTGACTACTACCGATCCCGATTTCGTGTGCCAATCCCCCAGAATTCCATCTCCGTCTCGTCCGTCATCAATTTCGTTCCGAAGGTGCCGAAAATGAGGAGAGTGCTCTTGTGCCGAGACTGCTACTGCAAGGCACTTCGTGGAGAAAGTCGCTACTGGAAGAAGATAGGGATGGTGGAGTGGCTTTTCGAGAAGACAAGACACTGTGGCTACATCCACGAGCACAATGGCCTGCCGGAGTATACGGAAAAAGCGTCCTGCAAGTGGACAAGGAAACTTGCGAGAAAGGAGGCGATACTCAGTCGCCACTATCCCGACGTGGGAGAGAGGAAGTTGAAACAGAGGAAACAGAAATGGGACACTTGACAAAAAAATCATGCCGAATTAATAGATAAATCTCTGTCTTATGAAGCCAATTTATTTATATTGTCCCACTCCGAAATTCTCTTCTGTATTTTAACATGTGAGTGTGTGTAAGTATACAAGTTTTATACAAATAAAAAGTGCGTCAAGTAGTGGATAATATTGTAAAAAGTGGAGTGTTTCATGGATTTTCAATGACGTTCAAGCCGCAGTGTCCCCAAGATTTTCCTTCTTCGCCGGTGTAGCACCATTTGTACTTGTAGCCGTGATTTCCACATGCGTGCTCGTGCCAGCAGCGACGGCCACGGTAGTCGTGGTCCTGCTTTTTTGAGCAGTAGTCCCAATACGCTGCGAATTCAATAAAGGATTTTTGAGTGTGTGAAATAAGTGGATATAGGTGTAGTTGGAATAGAGTCTTTTCGTGAAATAAAGTTGCTTACTTATTCCAGGTAAGTCGGAAGTAGGGTGACGTGCCTCACACCAGTTGTAGCTGTACCCTCTCTTCCGGCATTCGGAAGTACAAATGTATCCTTATCGTAGCGAAAAGAAGTAATATTAATTCATCATAATGAGCATAAATTATATACGTTCTAAAGGGGATATTTTGCTAAAATGTGTAATTTTTATTGAGACATTGTTTTACCGTAAGAGCCAATGTGAATTTCGCCTTCTTGTAAATCCTCTTGGGTTGCTACCAGGAGGGAAATAGACGCCAAGATTACTATAATAAAAGAAAATTTTAGACTTTGAAACGAGTACATTTTCAAAGGTTTCCGGAGTCGTTTGAGCAATGCGATTAAATGTATGTTTCGCTGGAGTGGAGATCGAATAGGTTGGAGCTGGTGGAAGAAACTGGAGTAGAAAAATGGATTATGTAAGAGTGATCTTATGATCAAAACAAGATGAAGATACATTTGCATGAAAAAATTGGCACACTAGGTCATATCCAGTCCAGTCTGTACAAATTTCATCGTGATCTTGATAAGCCAAATCAATGCCAACATTTATAGGCAGTTAATACTCAAATGTGTCATCCCAATAACTGGTGTATCATATCAAAGAATGTCCATTCAATATTACATGAATTCGTGTTACAAATTATTTGTAAGTCGCTGGACAAGACGCAATTCACGAATATTATAAGCATCAGTACAAAGTCTTTGCGCGAGCATCATTCATGCATGATGTGTTATGTTACACTTGACCCTCCTATTGCCAATTGACCACTACACAAATGAATGGAAAAGAATGAACTATAACATATATACTTGAACATAAGCAAAATATTTTAGAAAAACAAGCTAGTAATTAGTAAACATCGTCAACGGTGTGTTTTTCAGTGTTTTTATGCGTCTCAATGTGCCCCAGAGTAAAGCTATAGTTTAAACCTAACCTGTTTTGTACAATTATTGCCGATGCATTGAACAAGCAATTAGTTAAATGCTGTTTCTGCATTCTGCTGAAAAATTTAAGCAGCTGAAATGACTTTAGTTAGTTCAACGATGGTTCAACTTTTGGCCCTTGGAATAATTGTCATTAAATAAAATCTAATTATATTGTTTGACATTTTTATTTGAGCCATGGACTCAACCGACTCAACAGTTAGTTGTTGTGCACCTGACGATGACAGAATGAAGTGGACAAAAATATGCAATTCATTATTGAGGATACTCGTATATTGTTGCAATAATTTGAAAACATGTACAAAAATAGTTTTGCTGTTGCTAGCACGAGCATGTGAACCATGTTCCCATTTCATACAGTTTGATGCTGTGAATAGTATGTCACTCTCCCTAATGGAAATGAAATCTTACTTGACATGACTTTACATTTAAATGACTCTTGCTTTAAATACATCTATTCGCGTAAACAGCTCGTCATTGTAATAAGGCATTATTTATTGTTTGGGCAAGTGACCATGTGAAACCATAATGCCCAAGGGTATTCTCACATAGAAGTCTCGTGTTTGAAATAGGAGTACCACATTGCTGTACCGTGCCCATTACTCATCTCATTCCCTATGCTAAACTCCGTTACAACAATCAGAATAATCAAAGATCGTGATGAGGAGTCATCTTCAACTGGCAGTTTGGTTTATGTAATACCTACCTCCACCAACAACAACCAAACTTTCAAATGAAATTAAAAGGTATGTCTACTGCATCCACTCGAATTCGCCCATATATTGCATTGCACACGCTGTTCAGTTGATCTTCTCAAAAACTCTGTCCTGCTTTACCTTGAATCCCATGAAAAGATCAATAAGACTGGGCTCGCTAATTTCATCTTCATACAATCAATACGCTGTCGTGTGTCGCATTTATGACGATGACGCGCCTGCTTTGTGTTATGATGAGTCTGTACTTCGTCATTTTTGCTATTAAACTCGTAAACATGTTTGAATGATTTAAAATGAGCCGTCCATTCACACTTTTACCAAATGAATCCTTCTACACAAGGATTTACTTTGAAGTTTTTGTATTGTGGGCTTGTGTCATTCATCGTGAGTGACGCCAAAAACATCGACGGTGCAGCAACAACAGCACGTCAATTACTTTGAGTACACAACTGCAATAGAATGCATTGCATTTTGACAATAATTAATTTCCCGTTAATGACCAGCCCAGTGGAGTTGCTAATTTAGTACAATGTCGAAGTCCCCGAGGTGGAAAGAGCACACACTTTATTCACGTAGTCATCACATAAAATACCCTCAAAGATGTAACAATGCAGCTGGAAGGTCATTGTAAAGTGTGCCACCATGAAAAGACACCAATAATGCAGAAATAATACCACAATCCATACGAGTGATTGAATCTTTGTCATATACACCTTTTTGATGAGTTGTCGTTGGTCGTTAATCTACGCAAAATTTTAGCAGGTGATCTTAGCTCAGCTAGTTGTAAGTTGTAATACTCGTTCCACACATTGCGCCAGTGCAGAGAGAAGGACTCCATCCTTGCATATTTACTTACACCCGGATTCCCTTTTCTTGAAGCAAATATAATCAAAATGATTAAATTGGTAATAGTTTTCATATTTCAAGAAATCTTGTCTGAAATTAAACCCATTTTTTGACGCTTAGAAAACACATTTCGCATTTGTCGTAGGTACTTGCAGCGGGTCTAACATTGAGCATAATAGGCGGCTTCATGTCTCTCCGAAGTAACATTGGTGGGCTATTCGGAGGCTCTTCGAGGGACGCCTCCCCACTGAGCGGTATTAAGTCGCTATTAGGTTTACCTGGGGGGACTTCTGCAAACTCTGGATCTGGAGGATACCTTCCACCCAGTGACAGCAGCGGCTCAAGGTATTTGCCCCCAGCGTCTCCAACAAATCGACTTCGACTACAACAGGATGACAGCGATGCTGACCCGACTCCAGCAGTTTTTCGCATAGTTCTCTTATCCACCACTTCCACAACAGCGTCACCATCAAGTTCTTCGAGCTCTACTGAGACCACGCCTACAACCGCGGACAATGTGACATCAAGTGACTCCGAGGTAGTAACTCTCAATGCCACGACTCCGTCGTACGTGACGTCGTCCGCAGCGCCCATCCCTGAAGAAGATCCTACGACAAAGGCCACTACTCTTCCAGCGACTCCCATTGTTTCTCCGGAAGTTCCTAGAGCGGATTTCGCTGGGGCTGGAGCTGGAGACGGAGACGTCCCCTCTACTACCACAGCAGAAATCATAGCAAAACCATATACTACCCTTCAGCCTCCCACAAGTTTTGTGCCTTCAATTGCTAGCAGCACAAGTGATCCAGTTGTCGACTCTGCCGCTGAGAAAAATATTTCTAGACCTGGATATGTGCTCCGACCACCTCCAAGTTTAAGTGAGGGACTCTATCTTCCACCAAATTTGTAAAAATCTCATCAAGTTATGCCACAATTACGATGATGCGCTGACCTGTTAAGGTTTCATTTCGTGTAGTTTGTAAACTAATTTTATATTATTGAGTGAAAGTCGACACGTGAATGTGATAGCTAATTGAAGAATTTAAATGTTATTAGATTGCGCAATTATAATCCATGTTACCACAATCAAGAAGAATGAAGAATACTATAGAAAGCTAGCGATTGTATTATGTAAGTAATGCGTGATGTGGTGGCGTAAGATAATGAATGAAGATTATGTCGAGTCTGGAAAGCTTGTATGCTGGAGTACTTCATTTAATTTTCCATTATTTATTAATATTATCATAATTATAAGTCTACAAAATACATATAAAAAATACCTCGACGCTTCTCACTCTCGACAAAGAACATGAGTGACAACGACAAGTTGCAGAAGTGATGTATATAAAATCCTTGTGTATATTGCATTCATGCGTGAGCATATGCATGGATGCAGAGAGTGAAATTCCAGCTTTGGTCCGAAGACGAAAGCGGTATCACGAAATCCACAAAAGTCACACAAAATCAGATTCATCCTGATCCTCTCTGATCTGTTGTGTGAGCAGCGCTAGGAAAAAGATAAATTTTGTTTTGTGAAAACGCCTAGTTGCTGACAAGGCACATTAGTAAATTATACGTATGTGGATGTATACAATCCATCTAGTAGCCTTTTATGCGAAGGAATCTAAGACGATTAAATGAACAGTAAAGTATAGTTACCTCGAACCGTAGACTAGATTAAATAGAGAGATATATCGCGTTCATTTGTGGAGGTGATTTCTATTTGTATACATAACAAACATCACAATGTAATCACATGCAATTGTGTCGTGAAAGTGTGTTTAGTTTTAGGTATGGTATAATTATCATGCACAAAATTAGTGTGGAGCTAATCAATAAACTAAATATACAGTTGTCTGTTAATTAAAGGGAAACACTCGAAGGGGCTACAAGGGTGAAGGGTAAAAAAAAGTTGGTGTGAAGTACGAGGTTTTATGTGAGGTACGTAAATATTTTAAACACTTTTGAGAAAGTATGTAATATATTATTCATTATTTACTTCTATTCGTTATTTTTAAATAATTGACATTTTTCATAATTCTTCAGCTCCTAATCCATGCCATTTATTTTCAGTGTTTTAAATTTAAACCTCGGAAATTTAAAACGTGAAAATTCTGAGTGTTTACTGATTTGGGGTAATTTTATGTGGTTTGCAGAAGCGAAAAGGCAAGAGTAGACGCTATCCCTTCCTCGCTTCACACTATTCCCCTTCTGAAGATTGAAGACTCATCTTATTTTGATATTTTTAACGACTTCCTGCAGCATACGAAAATTTATTTCAAATTTGTGTAGCTTGATGCTGATAACCAAGACGTAGTCAATTTGGAGAATGCTGAAGATAAATGTGTTATTGTAGATATTAGATTGTATATTGTATGTATATTTGAAATTAGAAATGCTAGAAAGTAATTCAGTCGAATGGATTTCATGCATTAAACTTTAAGTGTTTCGCCTTAGCTGGTGGACTTTCAACTTTGGCACTACGAAGGACGAAGGTTGCATTAGATAAGTTATAGTTAGTACTTCCGAGCAGTATGTAACAAAAAACTTTCTATATTCATCTTGTCAAGACGCAAGCTTTGATTTAGAAAGCTATTTTTAAACAAACTTAACAAAAGACACTTCTGAAATATGTATTTATAATGTAAGATTGGTTAAGTAATTACGTGTTCAAATTGGATGCAATCAGGCTACGAT
This sequence comes from Heteromurus nitidus, assembly GCA_034687055.1. Classification (NCBI taxonomy): domain Eukaryota; kingdom Metazoa; phylum Arthropoda; class Collembola; order Entomobryomorpha; family Entomobryidae; genus Heteromurus; species Heteromurus nitidus. The sequence goes on along the minus strand of JAQFZW010000014.1, from coordinate 52,508 downwards.
ATATTGGCCGTAGGTTAAGTATAGAAAATAATGAAATAATTTGAAGGTCACTCACTCACTTACTGTGATAATAATGTTGCCCTTCTCTTGGTGAAGGCGAGGAGAAAAGTTTAAAAAATACTTGTAGCTAAACATGTACACTAATCTGTTCCAAATCCTAGCCTTTAAGTAACAAATTTGAAACGGAGTGATTTGTTAACTTTTTATCTTGGATCATGTCTGAATTGAAAAACACCCAGCAAGCAATTCACGAGGGCTTTATTTGCTCGAATTGTATGCGAACCTTTTCTGGTGTTCCTGAGTTACTAACTCATTACGACAAGTGTCAGCAAAAGAAGGCCAGATCGGAGGAGTCAAAGGACACCAACTCATCCCTTAAAGGCTTTCTGGGGAATGTTAAGCAAAAATTACTAAACGAACATGGCAAATTTCTTGATGCACAACTGCTAAACCAACAGCTCCTTCAGCAGCAAAGTTCCCAAGAAAAGGCGTCACCGACGGGAACTCCAGTTTATTATAATGCATTCCAAAACGTTGACGTTTCAGGAGTAGCCCGCAGTCATTTCGATGAGTTTCGCACCATCAGATCGGGACGCTTGGAGCGCTATGCGTCGGAAGCAAACAAGCTAAAAATTAGATTATCCAAGCTAGTAAGGGGCCTGGAAAAGTTCCCGGCTTTGCTTGGAAAGACATCGGCTGGATGTAATTGACTAGAGATACCTTGTTTTACGTGTATTTTTATTTTTTAAATTGGAAACTTATTAATTTGTTATGCCTTCTTGTTTAATTTCAGTGCAAGACTCTTCAGAATGGAAAGCCCATGAGAAATCAGTTGTTATGTGGTTGGACGAAAAGCCTGTAACAAGATGCCCAGATTGTACACAGAATTTTAACATTCTGAAGAGGAAGCATCACTGTCGACTGTGTGGCGCGATTATGTGCCAAGACTGCTCATTATTTATTCCACTAAGCGAGGCAATAGACATTTACGAAGTAGAAACCTCATTGAATCGGGAGTGCGTTGCGACATCTCCCATCACATTCCGAGTGTGCTATTACTGCTCCCATCTAATCCAGTACGATACCGGAGAGGGAGGAGCGAGAGGTTCGCAGCAGTCAGCTTCTCAAAATAACCTGATAGATTTATACAATAGGTTAAAGGAGAAAATGGGAGAAATCGATCAACTGCAACCGCAACTAGTCACAATTGTGTATTCTATCCGCAGTGGCGAAGCCCTTTACAGTCGCGAAGAAGCTAACGTCTTACGCTCCAAACTATTAAGAATTAGTGAGCAAATTGACATAATCAGTAAACAGGTTAGCGCGTTACGAAGCGAAACTCTGTCCAAGTCGCAGCTAACCCTCCAACAGCGGATTCGCCAAAGTTCGATAACCTTCATTAGGGACTTCATCGCAAAGATACCCATCATTCCAGACGAGTCGGAAATATCGGAGAACGCATCTATTAGCTCAAGTTGCAGCACTCCTCGTCAAATGGAAATTCTAGATGATGGATGGTCAATTGCGGCACCTGTTCATGGCTTCGCTGGTTCTTCTGGACAATCTGAAAATGGGGAGGAGGAGAATCCGATCCTGTTACAAATTAGGAATGTCAAATTTTACATTGAACAAGCAAGAGCAGCTGGAAAGCACGACGAGGTAGAAATGTTGGAGGCGTCTTTGGCAGATCTCCTAATCTGGGAACAAGAGTCCAGGAAATAGTATTTGCTTTGATATATTTTAATTGAATAGAATAAAATTGTAGTTCATGCAAATTTATATGGTTCTAAACTTGTTCGCAAATCCCAGCTCAATGCTGCTTCTGTTATATTCATATTCATTGGTGACTAGTTTATAGTTTATGGTTCTATTTGTATTATAAGCAAGTTGACATCCATTTTAGTTCTGAGAAATCCTATTCACTTTTGTTAGTTTTTGCTCCGCATTACTCCGAATAAATTTCAAAGATAATATGCTTTTAATTTTATCGATGAAATGCGAAATGTGGAAATGTCATATTCATTTTTTGTTCATGATAAATGGTGCTCAGAATCAAAAATAGGGAGAGCTGCGCGAACCTAAAAATAATGCACGAACCCACGGAACCCAACCAAATTTAGATAAAAACGGAGTATCTTTAATTAACCATTTTTTAAGTAAATGTATTCTGAAATACATGATCACTTGCGGTCGAGACAAATTTTGTCATACACAATTCTACTCCACACGTACGCAGTTCACTCATTTGCAACTGTACAGTACTAAATTCATTTGTGTATTTATATTTGATATTCTATTCTTCATTTCCAAAGTTGATTAAACCATTTACAGAACTAAAGTACTTAAGCTAGCTACAATTATGTATTCAAATATCTCAGAAAGGTACTCGGTACTGAAAAGAAGTTCGCCTGGACTGCATGACGCGTAAAAATCTACACAATAAACATGCTGAATCTTTTGTAAAAACCAGCCAGAGCGACTACATATCCAAAATAATCAACTAAAATAGTCAAACTGTTCGATTCGACTATTCTACACAGTGCGATAAAAACTTCTGGGTGAACAAAAATAAATACAATGTCGCATAAAAGCTTTTTTCTGTGTCACATAAATACGGCGAAGAACTACACACGAGCTACAAGCGAAATGCGATAAAAATTAAGATCACAAAGTTTATTTGATTGAAAGCTACGACGCACATGCGTCAAGCAGCCGTAGCAGGTCTTTGTGCATTGTTTTTCAGAAGATCTTCCAGCGGAACTGCATTCGAAATCTTCGCTGATTTCTGTAAAAGCTCATCAGTGCTCCTCTCTGATGGCTTACTTTGTGGCTGCTGTTGGTCAATACCCTTGAGCTCTTCTTCCAACTCCAAAATCTGATAGTAATGCTCCCTACTTGCCCACCAAAGGTATACATCAACCGTTTTCTCTGTGCAATCCGCTATAAATCTAATGAATGGTCGTATGTCCCCTTTATTTGCCGTGTTCAAATGATCATAGTAGAGCTGACGATCCTGCTTCCTGATAATCACCGCAGGATAGTCCGCTTGCATCAGGATCCAATTCATGAGAAGCCTGGACGTTCGTCCATTCCCATCCAGGAAGGGATGAATGTAAACGAGTTTGTAGTGAGCAATTGCTGCATAATGAATCGGATGTAGGGTCAAGGCTTCCTCAGAATTCAGCCACTCAATAAACTGGTCCATTTGTGTTTCAATATCAGTTGGTCTTGCAGGAACATGATTTCCAACGAAAACTTGCGTTCTCCGAAATTTTCCTGCCTCTTCGGGATCCACATAGCCCATCAGATGCTTATGAATTGCTAACACATCATTCACCGTGATTCTCCCAATGCGGTTGACTAGACTTGTGTTGATAAATCTCATTGCTGAATCCAAACCAAGGATCTCATTGTGCTCGACGATGCTCTTTCCTCCAACGGCTATTCGGGTCTCGAGAATTTGTCTCGTTTGTGAAAGCGTCATTGTGTTCCCCTCGATCCCAGCGGTGTGGTAAATGTGTTGGAAATAGGCTTCCTTCCGAATGCGACGCAATGTGTAACTGCTCTGAGGCATCTGCAACAGTTGTTCCCTCTTCCCATCAATTATCTTCAAGCGTCGTTCGTCCAGCTCTTCCACCACTGGCAATGTGCGCTTCCGATTTACCAGCGCTTTCGTGTGATGTGGGGCATACGTTAGCGCTTGAACATAGAGATGGTCCGCCATCATGTAGTCTGCAGATTTTTCATAGAATTCTCCGTAATTGGTGAGAATATCTGGGTGACGGGGACACAATGCCATTGCATGTTGAAATAATTTCTTGGCTTTTGCTAACTTCCCCATTTCCTTCATTTCCATTGCAAGATGTAGTGAGCTTATGGCTTCCAGTTCAAACCCTGTTTCCAAAAAAATATACAAATTTAATTTCATGCATACAAATTTGCTATTAAAATTGTGCAAATTTGATCATGCACCCGTACGCGTACCTAATGGATTATCAGGATCGCATTCATTTTCTGCCTCTTTAAGATAATGGCTATCTTGTGATAGCAGAGGATCAAGAAAATCCTCATCAATAACTTGAAGATCTGAGACGTATGGCATAGGTTGAAAGGTTGATTTCCTGCCAGTGCCATTTCTTCCATCGAATGTCCAGAATATCGTTAAGAAAACAGCACTGACAGCACCAAGGAAAAATACACTGGATAATATAACTGCATTCATTGTCACTCCTCTGTAAAAATCTCTCACATCGAACGGATCTGGCACACCGTTATTATTATTTAAATTAGTGTTTATATCTGCATTATGATAATTTCTTTGCGTTTCGCTATTATTGTTATTTAGATTCTCGTGCTGGCAGCCCCGATTTTGACACGAGGAGCCGTTGTTGTTCACACTGTGACGTCGATTTCGCCTCGGGTGATTACTCCGCTGAAGTGGGAGCCCAATTTCGAACCCAAGGTTGGCACTAATACTGTTGAACTTTTGAATGACATCGGCCAAGCTCTGACGGCACCATCCCCAGCTACCCATCTTTGCCAAGTACAGGGGATCAATTGAATGGTGTTCTGGAGAATAATTTCACTGTTCCACATTTAGTACTCTTTCATGTTGCATCAAAAATTTACTTGTCAATTTGTACAGGTTTTCTCTCTGAAAGAAAATAGAGAGAATCCAATAATTAAATTACATACCTCAACGTTTCCACTTCCGAAAAGCTGCTTGGGAAATTCATATAAGCACAACAAGCATTTAAAAAATATTTTATATTTCGCTGGATAATATTTGCTATATTTAATTTTATGGACTCTGTGAAAAAGTCTCCTTGCCTTTCAACAATCTATCGCGTACTATGCACATTATAAAATATGTTACATGCTAATCATTCCCAATCCACTTACCTATTTAATCCAGGCGATTTCCTCACACAAATAAACTCCTTCCTATTTCATGACGTGTTCGTAATGGGATAAGTGCATTGTATATTGGTTTTTAAACTCTTTCTAACCAGAGTATTGAGTAGGGTTTTTTTAAATTGCGTTTGAACACCATAAAACCACAGTGTTCGATTTCCTGCAAATTTCTCTATCCTCGGATTACAGAATATTTATGTTTAAACTGCTCTGTGCACTTTCCATTTTGCACATTTCATGTGAAAAATTGTGTTTCACAAAAACTGTAATCTTCTTGATTATACATAATAATATCTACCTTTAGTATAAAAAATTGTTAAAATCTGAAGAGATTGTGAGAGTACTTGGTACTCACTCACACTCAAAAAGGTTTCAATTTCAAGGCGGATGTGATAATGTGAAGCATAGACGAATGATGATCACATCTGAGTCTGAGCTGAGTCTATGAGTTTTTGATGAAAAAAAGCGAAGGATATATATAATCATACACATTTTGTGGCTATGCATACATGAACGTCATCTCCTCTACTAAATCTACGTGTATTTTACATTTTTTCACGGGGAATACAGACTAGGTTGCATCCATATAAATGTATCAAGTGTGTGTACCAAGTTGCAGTAGTGCAATCCATGCAAACCTTAAAAATATGTGAAATGTAAATGAAAAGAGTAAAGAATAGTAAAAGCTGTAAGGGAAGCTCATAGCTCATGAAACGAGTTTGGGTTATTGTTTGACGTGTGAAGTATGATCCTACAAATCCTACTCCTCTCCTCCTGCTTACATTCAACCAGTCTTAACATTGTAAAAAACCTGTGAAAATTGTTGAGCTGAATACACATAGATATTAGGGGCATGTAAATTTCCTTGTGGAGCAATAGGTGTTTCATTCATGTAGCTATATACTCTTTGGTTGCTTATGCACTTTGTACACGTGGATTAAGATTCCAATGACAGTGGCCAGCGGTATATTTGATGAAGATGTGATGAACAAGTTTAGAGGAGAAAAATGTGAAAATGTGCTCTGCTCGCACACACCATTTCACATTCTCACATTCTTATCTCTCCAAGAGCTGCTCATGTATTCAAGTTGTTTTGGGAGAAATGTAAATGCACTTGCATTGCACAATTCACAAGAATCACAACATTGTTACCATTACTTAAATGCACACACGTGGTTGCAGAAATTTTGTGTTAATTGATGAACTCCTCTAACTTTGCCTGCTGTGGGAGTGGGAGTGATCAAGCTATCCAGTTCCTTCAAAATTGAAAGTTGCACAAAATCAGTATCCAGTTTCAGAGAAGTCGATGAGCTGGCTGTGGTCGTAGGCGAGAATACATTCTGATTTTGGTGAAACCCTGGAAAATTGACAACGGGATCGAGTCCAAATCGTCAATCATAATTAACGGACGATGGAGGTAGAGCAATCCAGTGAAGCTGTAACGAAGTCCTCTGTTACAAGTGCAACGTCAAAGAGGAAGCGAAAGGCTGGAGGAAAGAAGGGCCCGAAGAAGGGGATCACTGATGAGGATGGCACAATTGGAGGATTTACTGTTTTGGGAGATACAAATTTATCTCATGCGAAGCATGTAAGTGTGTTATATCATTATACTTCGGATTTTGAATTTCAAACGTTAAATGCGAAGATCTAAATGCTAATTTCCAGGATTTGATTCGTGATTTTGGAATAGGTGAAACGTGTTCTTCCCCGCTGGCTAGCAAACCCTTCAATAATTTCGTGTAATTTGAAGGAAGCAAGATATCCAATAGATTCCTTACGTTTGGATTCTGATTTGGTGGCACTTCTGGAGTCAAACCTAATCCCATACTTCTTTCCAGTACAGTATCAAGTGATTCCGAAATTAATCACTGATCACAGCCCGAAACTCTACAGACCTTCAGATTTATGCATTTCAGCTCCAACCGGAAGTGGGAAAACACTGTCTTATGTGCTACCGATCGTACAAATTCTTAAAAAATGTAGTTTAGTTTCATGTGTAAGGGCAATTGTGGTGTTGCCGACTGAAGTTTTGGCAAGTCAAGTTTACACTGTGTTCCAAACATTCACGAAGGGCAGTGGACTGAAAGTATTCCTTATGTCGAAAAGACTTACGTTGTCTTCCGAGAAGGAAGCTTTGATCTCTAAAAGTAAGCCAAATCAGACATAATTGGATCCACCATAATGGTCTAGCAAAGGAAATTTGATTTATTTTCTGATGATTTTTCATGATTTTCATAGGCGTCACTGGAAAGCGAACCACACCTTTTGACATAATAGTGGCTACTCCAGGAAGACTCACAGATCATTTAGAAAGGACCCCTGGGTTTGATGTTTCACGGCTAAAGTTTCTCGTCGTTGACGAAGCGGACAGAACGTTGGATGACCAAGAGGGAGATTGGTTGAATAGACTTGAAACTAAATTTTGGTCGTACTTTCCTATGGGTATTATATTATGTTACATTTACAATTAAATTACCCCACAGAAAACCTAAAATAGAAACTTAATTTTGATAACCTGTGTTGGTTTTACATTTCTATAGACGATGGCGTCACCAATCCGTGGAATGCAATGCCATTAACCGTTCGCTGGAGCAGCATGCACCAAAAGGCTTTTCAGAAATTGCTTTTCTCTGCGACCTTGTCCCAGAATCCAGAAACGTTGGAAAAACTTCATTTGTTCCAGCCTAAATTATTGACTTCCATTACTGAAAATAAGTCTAGCAATACTGGAGGTTCTGGAAAAGAAAGCGGTGTGCTCGAAACTGCACCAGTTTCAGACTCGTTCGTTGGAAAGTTTACTACTCCTTTGGAACTTAAGGAGTCCTTTGCCCTCTGCCATAAAGACAGAAAGCCACTAATTCTGTCGTATTTGATATCCCATTATCAATGGAAGAGGGTCCTTTGTTTTACAAACACTAAGGAAAGCACACACCGACTCTGCCTGCTTTTGAAGTATATGGGGAATTTGAATGTTAAGGAAATTTCAGCTAAGTGGACAGCTAAAGCAAGGGACCTTGTCTTGAAGAAATTTGCAAATGGTGCAATCGACATGTAAGCAAGAATTTGTTAGAACGCCGAAAAGTCTCAATAGTTTCAAGTTTGTATGGAATCTGCTCATTTACTTGTAAATGTTGATATATTCTGGTATTATTAATTTTCAGATTGGTCACTTCAGACCAAATGGCAAGAGGGATTGACATTCCGTCTGTTGACTACGTAATTTCCTACGACTTACCCGGATTTACGAAAACCTATATTCATAGAATCGGGAGATGTGCTCGAGCAGGGCGAGATGGGCATGCACTATCCTTGGTTATGAAAGATCAGGTATTTTCACAACGTTCTTCATTAATAACTGCCAATCGTAAAGTACACTTGAAAAATGATTATACCTTCTCCGAATTGTTTGCCATTTTAGATTGGACTTTACAAGCGGACAATGAAAAGCGCTGGGAAAACAAATTATGAAAGAATTATGACGAAAAACGCAGATCTGAAAGGTCTCGAAGAGAAATTTAAAAGTGCCTTAGCTGAATTGAAAACAACGTTAAATGAGGTTTGTTACGATCTAGATATACTTTCGTATCATTAATTGCATCTGCACAGGATTTTGTCGGATGTGATATTTTTTTAAAAATTCTTCCTAAACTAGGAGGAAACAGCTACAATAAACCGTCCCAAACAGAAATTGAAAATTAAAGCCGCAACCTTGAAGAATGAGAAGAAAAAGGCTGCTCTTAAAAACAAGGCTGTCTCGTCGTAATATTTAGAATTTAACTTGAATCCACTTTAAGAATTAAGGAGCACACTAATTTGTTTGTATACACTTTCGTACATTGTGAAATAAATAATTCGTCAAAATTCGTATTTCGTTTTTCAGAATCCAATTAATGCTTAATTCTTCATGTTCATGATTTTATCATGATTCCACAATTGCAATGTGGACTCCACGTCTACGAAAGCCAATGCGAAAGGGGATTGGTGAGACCGGCTTGAGAAACACCGCGGACACGCGCTGCTTTATGCGGACGTCAAAAACATTGCAAAAGCATACCGAAAACAAAACATTCATTTTTGATTGTTGTCATTTCTAATTTTTGTTCTCGGAATTCCAGTTTTAAAAATTAAAGTTAGTTAACAAGTGCCCGGACATCTCGCGGAGATTTAAACAATAATAATGTCTCAAATAAAAGCAGAAACGGCAATTCCACCAGCAAAACGATTAAAAGTTGAAGTTACGAATGCGAGTGAAGATGAGGATGAGGAGACGCGTGTGGTGCCGTTTAAAACGGAAGAAATGGACCCTTCAAAATCACGTAAGAAAGAATGAAGAAGAATGTTCGATAAAATTGCGAGATCCTAATTGTCTAATACTTTGGCGTATAGCTTAAATATAAGTGCATTTCCCCCATAACACATAAACAAGGAGGATGGTAAAGGTTTAATTATTGTAGGTAAAAATAATGTTAATTTATAATTTCAAATTTGTGGGTTTGGTTTGGTTGTATCATAGGTATGTGCCCTTACTTGGATACGATTGACAGAGCTGTTCTGGACTTTGATTTTGAGAAATTATGCTCCGTTTCCTTATCAAGGGTAAATGTCTATGCGTGCTTGATTTGCGGAAAATATTTCCAGGTAAAACATGTTTACGAAATTAGTATACTTTGGATTTGGGCTATAATTTCAGAGATTTAAATTTAAGACATTAATTCTAACTAATTCCTTTCTGAATTCTTATAATTTCCAGGGCCGTGGCACTTCCACTCATGCATACATGCACAGTGTGGGCGAATTTCACCATGTTTTTCTGAACCTACACACGCTTAAGTTTTATTGTCTTCCGGACAACTACGAAATTATAGGTATTTTAATATTTAACTGTAAATAATTCACTAATGCTTAATTAATAACTATATGACTAAGCACAGGTTTATTTGTGGTATTTTTTGTCTCGGAACAGACTCTTCCTTGGATGACATAAAGTATGTGGTGAATCCAACTTTCAGACCTGAAAATATCAAGAAAATCGACGAGAATGCAAGAGTAAGGGAGGAAAATTTCAGTCAAATTTTTAATCGTTGATTAGCGAAATGAATTACGATTTCTAATCATTTGATTGGTTTTGTAGGAATCCCGAGCTATTGAGGGAACAATGTACCGTCCTGGGATAATCGGATTGAACAATATTAAAGCTAATGACTACTGTAACGTAGTGTTGCAAGCTCTTTGCCATGTGAAGCCACTTCGTGACTATTTTCTGAGGGAAGAGAACTATAAGGATATTAAGAGACCTCCCGGAGATATTAGGTAGGCCTCTGTTTGATAAGGACGTTTAGATTTTTGGAAGGAAATGTATGATCTATATAAGTATATATTTTTGCAGTGTTTTGTTAGTTCAACGTTTTGGGGAGCTTATGCGTAAGGTTTGGAATCCAAGAAACTTCAAGGCGCATGTGAGCCCTCATGAGATGCTCCAGTCCGTCGTTCTCTGTTCAAAAAAGCAGTTCCAAATCACTGAACAAGGAGATCCCATTATATTTTTAAGCTGGTTCTTGAACAGTTTGCATAAAGCACTAAATGGAACCAAGTAAGAATTTTCCTTTTGGCATTGAATCGACTTACTTTTCATATTAATTTCATCCATTAGAACAAAAAATATTGTATTCTTTCCAGGAAAGGAAATAGTTCCATAATCAACAAATCATTGATGGGAAAAATGAGAGTTTACACGCGGAAAATTGAGAGTGATGTTGCTGGTGGCGAGGAAATTGAAGACACTACATTTCTCTATCTTACATGTGATTTACCTCCAACTCCACTGTTTAAAAATGAACTAATGGAAAACATAATTCCGCAGGTAACATTTAAACGTAATTATTGCAACATGCATTTTCATTTATTTGTTTTGGCCAATTTACAAACAATAAAATTCCTTGTCTGTCGCAGGTAAATTTGTACACTCTACTTTCCAAGTTCAACGGGGTACAAGAGAAAGAGTACAAAACGTATAAGGATAACTTTCTGAAGCGTTTTGAGATTACATCACTACCCCCGTACTTGATCCTGTATATTCGAAGATTTACGAAAAATACATTTTTCATCGAGAAAAATCCAACCATTGTCAACTTTCCAGTAACATCTATTGATGTTGGAGAAGCTTTTGGAATTGGAAGTGTGTACTACGACTTGGTTGCCAATATTGTCCATGATGGCCAACATAAAGGGGGCACTTGGAGAATGCACATGTTCCACAAAGCTAACAAGACTTGGTATGAACTTCAGGATTTGCATGTCAAAGAAATCCTACCTCAAATGTTAACTTTGACTGAACCTTACATTCAGATTTATGAACGGCAATTATAAGAAGATTTCAAGTTTTTATTTCAAATAAATATATATCCACTTCCTAATGTTTTAAGCATGTTGTATAAAAATGAAGGTTAATGTAAATAAAAACGTTCCAGCGTAGATGTTGTCTTCGCTGGACAGTGACGCTGGAATTAGAAACCTACATTCGATTCGCCAAACAAAGATTTCACTGAAAATTTGCTATTTCATTCCTGGAACTTGGATGAGAAAAAAACATCGATGCATACAGCTTTGTTTTGAGATTTTCTTATGGCTTGGAGGCGCGAGGTGCTGCTCTTATTACTCCAAAAGCCACAAATACATTCTGAGATTCAGGCAGCTCCAAGTGGATTCACGTGCATTGAGCATAAATGCATCCAACATCACAATTCTCAAGCCGAAGGATGTTGTTGTTGTGAATTAAAATTTCAGCCGAACATAAACTTCACTGATGACAAATTTTTACATACTCCCATTTTAGCTTTACCTTATAAATTTCGCTTGTTTTGGTGGGCGTAGAGTCTACCTTCGCAAAGACTCCACATTAATTAAATTATAACAATAACAATTTCAAGAATGGGAGTCGCTGGCAGTGCTTTGATAAGGAAAATTACAAGACCCCTAAAAACTTTCAATGTTGAAGAACGTGCCATGAAGGTAATCTCAAGGGACAAACCGACCGCAGCACCGCCACACCCAGCAATGAAGAAAGTTATGGAAGATATTATGAGAGGTAAACCTAAAAGAAATTAACAAGACATGTTTTTTAATATTTTTTAAACTCCTGAATCATAGAATCCTAGAATAACAATACATTCCAAATTCACACTTGCAGATCCTTCTAAATTGAAAATAGACCGTACGGATCCCCGCCTACTAGAAAATCTCTCGCAGGTCTACCTCACTTCAAAAGGGGATAATCCAGAGATCACAGGTAGGAGAATGCCTGTAGAAAGAACTCCTCCTGAAGAAAATCCATTTGGATACGGTGTTCCTAAAGTAATACCTCCTGGAAGAGCTAGTCTAAGTCAGTTAATCGAAATCATAGCGAATCATTCGGATGATGCGGAGAAGTGGCCTCCAGAAAAAATCGCCAAAGATTACAATCTAGACATTGTCGATGTAATGAATTTAGTTCAGTACTATAAAACTCTGTTAATTGTTAGACCTCCAAAGCCCACACCAGGCGAATCAAAGCCTGCATTACGAAGGCTGCAGGATGGAATCGATAACTTGAAACACTAACGAGTAATAGATTTTTTATGTAGTTGTTATATTTCTATCAGTAGGCAGAGGAGAATAGTAAAAAAATCGATTCGTCGGTAATTTATTGAACATCAAGTATGAAGGTGCTTATTATCTGAGCATTACTGGTACTGGCAACTAAACAGGTTTCAATTACATGAAAATGTTGTTGCAAAGATAAAGCCACGAAACGGCAAGATGTGTCAAGCGGAAGTTACTGAAATATACGGATGTAATTGTAATGTGTTTTGGGGGAGTAATTAACTCTTGAACTTAGTTTATGATCTTGGTCTACTTTTATTAACATGCCATTAGTCGGTGTCATACCCCAGTCATCAAATATATATTTATTCCAATAAAATAAAATGACAAGGAGAAATTCGTTTTTATGCTTTTTGCAAAGTTCATATATATAGGGATTTCATTTCGTTTGAAATTTAGCATAATGGCGAGTAAATTTATTTCTGAATCTGTTTACCTAAATTTAATAATTCAACATAACATGTTTACACATGTACTATAATATACATTCATGCATGCTTAATATTGTATACTGAGAAATTCAAGAGTTTGAGCACAATCGCTGTGCACCACGCCCTGATCCAGCATTAAATATTCACATAGTCGCTTAACACACGTCTGTGATCTCACTCTCTGAAGGCTGCCAAACTGGATTCGGCTCGCTCATATCTTTTAATAATGTCAGGTTCTTTTGTTCCTGCACGTTGGCAGAAAGCTTTCTTATGTACATTCTCGCGTTTTATCTCAATTTGTGGTATTTTATAAAAAGCATTCCGTGTTCCAATTTACATCAATATCTTCAAGATATCTTATGTGGACATATATGAGCATGTCAATTATGTCCCTTTTATGCAATTTGGATAAAAACGCGTGTACCTTGTCCGATTAGCAAAAACTACTTATGTCCATTCCATGGTATACACACTGCAAATTGTAATTTTGCACAAATCCGTGTAAATGTTATTTATATATTTCTCACCTCCACTGGTTTACTTGCAATTTGCAATCGAGCTAATACGGACGGATCATTTTAAGCTTCCCGACAGTTAATATATGTTTGCACCGTAAAATTAGCAACTCCGCACTAATCCGCATTCATAAAACCGCGATGAAGAACATTAAGCCATTGGAAGTAACCGTTGCAGTTGTATTATTCTTGAACTTCGTAACTTGGAGCCTAGCACAGGATGGAATTGTTAACCTCCGTAAGCCCATATAAATTGAATTAATCAATTAAAAATTGGTGGTTAAAGCCATGCAAATTGCTCCAAAATAAATTGCAATTATGCAAATTCTTGTAACATTTCTAACCGTACAGCCAGACATTTTCGTATAAAGAAGGAACTTATCACAATGTCCGGCTTCTCCAGCGGAGGAACGTTTGCTCAACAAGTTTACATCTCACATTCTTCCCTTATTCATGGAATTGCAGTATTTTCTCATGGTAAGTTGAGCTTATTATAGTTTCGGTCTGGAGCAAAATCCAGGAATTATTCCATTTATGCCTGGAATAAATTTGCTTCAAGCTTATTACCGATGTGGACCGGTGACCACAAATGAACGGGATTATGATGATGCTTGCACCCTGCTTGGAAATGGCACCAAACAATGGGACGCTGACAGAGTTTTCACAGACATTGAGAACTACTTTTCCCGTGCTCTCATTGATAACCCGAAGAACCTGTTGAACAAGCCCTTGTATGTCTATACTGGAACTCGAAGTTTCCTTTTCAGTGTAGACACGAGCTTAAAAATAGTTCAAGTTTTTGAACCATTCATTCGCAATCCTAAAGCAATTCGAACGGTTGTTCAAGATGCCAACTTTACTTTTGTAAGATTTCATAAGATCAGCAATCATTTTGGGTGACGATCAGAACTTTTAGCATAATTGAAACTTATATCAAGCCAACAAACCGAGCTGATCAACCACCTTGTAACGGTCCAACAAACAACCTAAGACTTAGCAATTGCGGATTTTCTGGTCCACACGATGCTCTCGAGTTCCTTCTTGGAAGCGACCATGTTCGAGAACCCACCGTGAGCACTTCTTTACAGCCACTGCTGAGCTTTAATCAGACAGAATTCTTCTCTGGAGTAAATGGGCGCATAGATATGGATGCTGTTGGCTATATTTATATTCCTAAAATGTGTCGAGATAACCGTCTCGAGTGTTTACTCCACTTTTACTTTCATGGATGCTGGACTGGAAGGTGAGCGTCTCAATAATTTATAAAATTATAAGTCTTCTTAGAGAAATGTCAAATTTGATGGCTTTCTCGTGTGTTTGTTTAAGGGAATTCGTTGGCGAAGACCACATCCGGAATAGCGGGTATCTTGAAGTTGCAGAAACTCATGGAATCATTATGATCTTTCCACAAGTCATGTCCAGTGCTGGCAATGAAATTGGACGCTGGGACACTTATGGTTTTACTGGACCTTTATACGGTATGTGGATTTATAACCCTTTCGTGAGTTTTCACAAATGCTCATCCATAATACGATCCTAATACTCAGTCATCCATTTGTGAACAGCGACAAGGGCAGGCGCACAGGTAACCGTAATACGAAATATGCTTTCAAGACTCCTCGGAGAAAGTAGGAGGTCATCCCTTCCAAATTCTTTTCGCTTCTTCTCTCAAACTGAAGGAAGAAATTCTGATGCTCAGTCAACATCCTCTAATTTGTTCACGCAGTTTATAGAATCGAATGCCAACGTTTTCAGGTTTTAGACAGTTTCGTGAGACGATGAAATTGTAACTCGCAGTTATATATGTATGCCGAGATTAAAAGAAAGCTTAAAGATTGAGACTTATTGCAGCTTTTGATCCGATATAAGATGGATATATTTATTTATTCGGTTTTCGAATTATTGATCGCCAAGTTTAGAAATGCCGTTATCAAAATATGGAATCTCATTCTGTACAAAACCATTTAAGTTTAAATGCTGAGCACGGCGGCACCTTCCAATTGATTCTCATATCGTTTGATTAGGGGATCCACTTCCTCACTTAGGAACTCGTCAACCTGGAGAAAGGTTTAAAATTGCCATTTACTTCAAGAATACGTTATCCTAATTCGAACTTGGATTGAGAGATCACAAAAATGTATACCTGTTGAGGAGCACGACCAATGAAAGTCGAAGGGTCAAGCAATGTTTCCAGATCCCCTTTGATCGGTTCGAAATATTTGGAATTTCTAATCCTATCCACCAAATCATTGTCTTTGCCATATTGTTTCACTTCTGCTGCAGCTTGTTGAGAAAGCACACGGATTTCTTCGTGGCAGACCTATGAAATTCACGAAAAAATAATTGTATCACTTTTGTTCACATTCTCAAAATTTCATGCCTTTTCGAAAAAAAACCATACCTGACGGTCGCCACCCTTCTTCACCATAGCCATTATGACATTCTCCGTGGCCATAAATGGAAGTTCTGCATTGATATGACGCTTGATGATTTCAGGGTAGACGACTAACCCTTCAAAAATATTCTGAAGGGTTTCCAGAATTGCGTCCGCAGTTAAAAACGCTTCGGAGAGTGTGAGTCGCCTGTTAGCGGAGTCGTCCAGGGTGCGCTCCATCCACTGAACTGCGGCTGTTTGGAATGTGTTTCCAACGATTGTCATCAGGTGACGGGCGAGGGAACAGACCTGAAAGTTTATACAAATTGTTATAGCAAACCCCCTAGATTGCAAATCCTTTGAAGAACCAAAAACTTACACGTTCACTTCTCATTGGATTCCTCTTGTAAGCCATTGCTGAAGAACCAATCTGTGTGGATTCGAAAGGTTCTTCAAGCTCCTTCATGTTGGCCAAAAGTCGAATGTCCGTGCAAATCTAATGTACGAAATCAAATGAAAAGTATAAGGCTTTTTTTAAAAATACTTAATAATTTCAGTGGAGCGGAAGCAGACAAACGAAGTAGAATACTTTGTGAGAGGTAGCGCCCAACGCTGCCAAGGCACAAACAACATCCACGTCAACTCTCCGACTATATGTCTGCCCGGTTACTGAATACGCTTTTGCAAAGCCAGACGCCTTCGTCACAAGCATATCCAGATCCTTCACTTTCTTTTCGTCACCTACAAACAAAAGCAAAGATCAATTTGCAGGCCTTCATGAATCCTGTCGAATAAATTCTCCCCAGTACTCGAAATGGCAAAGCAATTAACCTTCAAAAAGCTGCATAAAGGATGCCTGAGTTCCGGTCGTGCCCTTCACACCTCGGAATCGCAAATCATCTTTCGCCCGCACGAAATTTCTTTCGTCAAATAACAAATCCTGAAGCCAAAGACAAGCTCGTTTGCCGACGGTAGTTAATTGTGCTGGTCTACATAATTCCCATTAATTCAATTATTAAATTGTTCCTCATCCTTGATTCTGAAATCCATTATTTAAAACATTTAAAAGCATTCTTACTGCATATGGGTAAATCCCAAAGTAGGCACAGCACGCTGCTCTCGAGCAAATTTGGCTAGTCTGTGAATGCACTTTGCAACCTTTGGAACTAGAATCTCCAGCCCATCACGGATAATAATCAGATCCTGGAAAATGTTACAAAGGAAGGTTAATTGAATTGTTTGTGCTTGTGTTTGTTTGTGAAGACATCAATAAAGACTCGCCAGAAATACTTACTGTATTGTCGCCAACAAAACAGGAGGTAGCTCCCAAGTGGATTATTGGGGCAGCCTTTGGGGCACATACTGCAAAAGTATGAACATGTGCCATTACGTCGTGGCGCACCTTTTTCTCTTCCTCAGTTGCCATTTTGAAGTCAATATTAAACACATTATTTCTCATTTCGTCTAGCTGCTCATCCGTGATCTCCAGTCCGAGTTCCTAAGAAGAACGATAAGCAAGTCGGATATATAATGCAAGGTGAGCATTTATGACTGATGAGTATTTTAAAACGTCTACTACAAACCTTCTCAGACTTTGCTAAGATGTACCAAAGTTTCCTCCACGTGGAAAACTTCTTCAGATCACTGAAATTGTAAAGCATATCTTTCGACGCGTATCTGGTTGACAGCGGTGATCTGTAATTGGCAAGATCTTTGTGCTCATTGCGGGCCGCATCCTCCCCTGGGAACTTGGAAAGTTCGGAGGATGTCTTATTTGAAAGATCTGAACTCATCCTTGGATGCTACAATTTCTTCAAAATGGAGACCGGCAAGATTTATGGACTTAGGTTCTTGAGGACGTTCAACGTTCCACACACTTCGCTGACACTGGCCTGAACTGATGTGACAACTCTTCAACTTGAGATGTCGAAATGTCTCTTTCTAGGACGACGCAAATGTGTGATAAGCTATGGCATATACTTCCTTCCCAACCCCAACCTTGGGCTTGTATCAAATTATCCAACCAATGAAGATTATCAAGATACTAATCCCTGCTGGAATTTCTCTGAGCTCATGATCTGTCTTAGACGGTAGATTTGGTAGATTTATCGAGAAGGATTGGCAATTGGCATTATATTTTATTATCTGCTGACTGCTGTGGATAATGTCACAGTTGTGGACTAGGCAACTTTGGATGGAGGAGTAGGAGAAGTCGAGATTATAACAAGGCCGGTGTAGAATATAGAGCACCCACACATGTGACATGGCATGTGGAGTGGAGATCTCTGTTGCTATATTGTAAAGCGCACACATGTGCATGAGCGTCAATGTGTGATGGTGTGTGGCGGCGGAGAATACAGTGGAGTCTACTAATGCCTCACTGCTGGAATTGGAATGCCCTATACACGCTGTCCTAGAGCTGTTGAAGATGATACCTCAGGAAGAAGGTGAACGGATGAAATGTAGTAAATCTGCGATTTCATACGTTTGCCGTTTGCAATGCAAACTTTGCATGCACTTTTGCAAATATGAGAGCGATTAATTTATAATTTCACTCAGGAGGTAGGTTTTGGCACACATCACGCGTCCCGGACAATCTATGCAAAGGTTATCCTGGATTTGACTCCCTGACTCCGTTCTTGCATGATACTTTTGGATGTATCAGTTTCTACCCAAGCTTTAATTTAAATCCAATCAGATTCTCGAAAACTAGGGCGTGGATCCATGTGACATTGAGTATAACATTCCAGTAATCACAGCTTACTAATCGTAAGTATCGTAATGCATCATCATTACTAAAATTCTCCAGATCTTCTCAATCCAATCAGGCTCGCAGAATTTGAACCCACCATAGGTATTTGAGTGAAGCATGATTTCATCGGTTTATGTTATGGCAAGCAAGATGATGCCATAATTGCATGCACATATCCACACAATATTCATTTCGTGATTGTCGCATTCACGAATGTGTGTCCGCCTTGCCTTCCTTAAAAATGCTAGCAATCATCACATTATTGTTGTCACTGAAAGGATCCTCTTGAACCTCTGCCACTTCTAATTTACGTGATGCTGCGTCAGGGTTTCGAGTTTGATGTAACTGAA
This sequence comes from Heteromurus nitidus, assembly GCA_034687055.1. Lineage (NCBI taxonomy): Eukaryota > Metazoa > Arthropoda > Collembola > Entomobryomorpha > Entomobryidae > Heteromurus > Heteromurus nitidus. The sequence goes on along the minus strand of JAQFZW010000014.1, from coordinate 33,534 downwards.
ACTTGGGACTTTCCCTTCAGACTTGTCCCAAATTTTAACAGTTGAGGCAATACTACGAAAACGAACGTTACGATTGTGCACGTGCAAATAAACCCATTTTTTGCAAGTGTCATGTGTCGTTTTCTCTGAGATGTTTGAGGATATCATGTAGACTGCATTTGTTAGCTCAGCAGAAATCCACTACTCAAAGGAAACTTTCCGTGAGTACAACACTAACGCACAACGCACACATTGTTATCCTACTGCGTCCACTGTAAACGATGTAATTAAGGTTCAGCATAGGCATAAAGAATGAAAGTTTTTCGCCAATGCGTTAGTACCAATTGTTAGCGATGCATTTACGATTGTTATACCGGTTTGGAAATTCCTAGCGAGACATGCACCTTTGCAAATGCATGAACAATACACTCTGTTCGCTTTGCAACAAAGATGACGAAGTGGCAAGTGGCAATGGAAATCCCAATTTTACCTTTGTTTGTGGCGACATATCTACCAAAGCACATTTATTACTTTATCACAGATTGCTTACGATTAGTGAAGCATGACTCGTTTCAAGTCTTTTCTTTGTACGACGCACGAAAGTGAGCCAGTACGTGCATGCCAATAATGTGTCAATCAGCCGGATACTCTGACTTCTAGCATCCAATATATATGAAGGCACTTTTTGCACACTTTTCATTCTGCATGTGAGTGACACTGGTGAAGACAAGTTTCCCTTCGATGAGCTAACAGCCCATGTGCTATCATTTAAATTTCTTAATCACAGCTCAACTTTGTAATAATTTATTTAACGCAATCAACATGTTTAAGTGTATATCCAAATGTAGCTGCGTGGGTGTGGTTATCCTCGGTGTAACCCTAATCTTTCTTGCAAGCCAAGGAGCATATGCACGACAAGTGAACGATCTCAGGGTTAGCATTTTACGATTTTACCTAAACATTTTTAAAAGTGCTAAGTAATGTTGTCCGGATTTAATATGCTCTCAATTTTTCAAATAGGTGATGCGCCCAGTTACCTCCCAAAGGGTGGACCCACAGTCAGTAAAAATCACCTCAAAATCCGACCATCCATCAAATCAGCTCTCTTATTGGACTGAAAACGGGATGAAGCCAATGCCTGCAAGTGCGTTTCGCAGGAAGAAAAAGGTGGACACACAAAAATTTCGTCAGTGCATATTTTTCCAGTTGTGCCCAAAGTCGGACTGCTTTCATTACGGAAGATTTAATAAGTGTAATAAATAAATAAAATGAATTGAATATATGCCCGAAGACTCTCATCGCATAATAAAATATCATAAACGTTCACCCTGAAACTGATTGGAATAGTGTCATTTATTTCCTATTCGATTTTGTATACCTCTTGCCTTTTGTATTGTGTGACGACGCGAAGATGGGCACAACGGCAACATTTATTCATAACCTTAATTATGTTTACAGAAGACCATTTGACTTGAGCGTACAAATAAATGGCTTGGGTTTAAACAACGCTCTTGCTATTTGAAGTATTCAAAGTACGATTACGATACATTCCAGCAGCAGCCAATATCTTGGTAAAAGTGCTCGCCCTCGGAAAGTATCTCTGAGTCATTGTGTGAGGATTTGGAGAAAATCTGCCGTAGTCAGCGGTCGTGGTAACGTAGAAAGGATGACTGGGCCTTTCGCAACCGTACCCTTTGAACCACAGCGGATTATTGAAGCGAGAAGGAAGCTTCTCGTGAATAGGGTAGAGATCACAAGTCCGTTGCCCATTTATGTACTCCCACCCCGTGAGGGGTTTGAGTGTCCTCCAGTCTGGCACCTGTTTGCCAGAGCGAATACTCAGCGGGAGGCATTTGTCTTTTTCAGACACGTTCACAACTACCGGATCCCGCATAATTTCCCCGATCACTCCAGTGCAAGGATAGCCGGGATTCTCTGGGTTGCAGGTTTCTGGACAAGGGACTTGACCGGCGTTATTTCTGGCGGCGAGGATCTCTTCATACTTCCTTCTTGTTGGTTCCAAAGTCCGATTCTCTTGGCAGCATGCGTCAGGACTAGGCGTCTCCGGACTTGAAATGAATAAACATTTACATGAGTGCAGTTGATGAATTCATTTACGTAAATGTTATAGCGGGAGGGTAAATGGGAGGCAAGTACTTGGTTTGATCCATGTATGTGGCAGGAAGCCGTAACATTATTCCCTTGGGAGTATCCTTCCCGACATTTATAAGAGCGGACCCTGGTGGAAGCTCTTCCAGCTCTTTCACATCTTTATAATCGTCCAAATTACAAACATTGCCTGGGTAGCCTTCCCTCGGAGCAGTGTAAGCGGGTTTTGGTCTAAAATTCATACGGATTAAACGGAGATTTTATCTGCAAATTCTTAATTGCGAGGAAAATGTATACATTATACGAATAAGGTCGTACTTCCAATCAGGAGCCCTAAACACAGGCCTGTCGCATGGGTCGTCAATACGGCCAACTGAATCAATGAGGGGATGTCGACGAGGTATGTGTTTTGGATAAGGAACCCATCCCGACGTAAACGGGGGACAGCCCCAAGCACCTTGTGAGGGACGGGCACTTATTGCCTCCGGCATGGAGTGAATGGTTCGGCTCATTTTACAGTATACTGAAAACTTGTGGCGACAGTTTAGGTATTGTGAAGGTATCTCTCAAATCAAAATTCCTTTTTGATTCAGGTTCTGAAGTCGTTTTTCCTTTAATTTTATCTGGAGCCAAGCGGGGCATGTACTGGAACCTTGACTTTGAATAGCAGGCACCTTGTGAATGCAACGGAGATAGAATCATTACATTGAACCAGGGACCACTGAATGTATTTCCATCGAAACGTGCCATCGTGTATTCTGCATTCATGTCACGAAACTTGAAAGTAAAATCTTCGAGCGCTCGCATGGAAACGACAGAGTATTGGAGAAAGTTTTTGTGCTCTCCTAAAAACGCATAAAATAGTTCATAAAAGCATTTTGGAGAAAATCCAATCCATCAAATAAATCACTATCACATGTAAAAGCACCAAAGTCTGAAGAAAAATATTCGTGAATCCCCCCGCGTGTCACCTATTTCCGGTCATTTGACAATACCAATTGCACTTCTGCTTCTGATTTCACCGTGTCCACATCTGCTTGTATTTTACGGAAAAATTAACACAATTATGGAAGGAGCTCGAAAATGTATCTTGTCTACTTTTAAGAACAAAAGAGGCGGTAACATATTCGGAATTACGGAGGACTACATGGCTTTGATAAGACACCCGTGCGTGGTCAACATTCTGGACGTGGATCCCGTTTATGGTGTGAAGTACGATGTATCAACCTGGGAATTCCAGGACGGCTCAAGGTTCGCGTATTTCGAACACCAGGTTTCTGCTGTGGAGCATTATCGGACTCCTGCCCCTCGCATAGGGAACACCCACATGGTGTACCCGGCCAAGTAAGATTGGGAGAAAACCTTCACAAAAATACATTATTACTCGAATGATCATTTAGATTGCATTTAGTAACATGATCGTTATTGCTACTTCGGAAACTCATAGGACGATGGTTGTGAGCTGGCGTCCATCTGACGAAGGCAAAGGGATTTTCATTCTGAAGGCGTGTGACCATCTTCGCCATACCTTTGCGGATAAAAGTGATCATCGATTGACGATCAACTGTTGCGACGATGCTCTGGAGAAAATTACCAGCACCATGTTGAGACCAGTATTGGTGAAGTTACGTTTCAAGGACAGAACTCGTGAAAAGGAGTTGATCATGGAATGTACGCGTATTAAATACATAAAACTATTTTTCCCTGAAACTGATAAATAATGGAATACATTGGTATTTTGCAGTTGTGCCGGGGTATGCTCGAAGCAAGTGGGACCCACCACCAGGCAAAGGCGAGTTCAAAGCAAAACAAAATGCCTGTTGGTACTGTAAGGTGGACGAGTCAGCCTTGGAGCCGTTCACTTTCGAGGGCTTTCTCCAGGTAGTATTGATATCTTCTGTTCCGTCAGTTAAAGAATTTTTGGCTAAAGATTCGCTAATCTGAACTTATTTATTTTAAGAACAACGGTGGCAGGTTGCATCCTACGAGCATCGGGATTCTTTGGATGAAAGAGAAAGAAGAAAACAGATCCAAACAGATACTAAACAAACTGGCAACAGATCCATCACCACTTGAATCCATTCCGTGTTCTGATGGGAGAAAGGTGGACTGTCACAGTTTCATTTTGGAAGGTATGATCTTTCCCCTTCAAGAATTGAATTACCAATGGCCTGTGTGATTATTTATAAATTCTTAACGCTCCCATTTGTTTTTAGAAAGCAGCGATATGTTGAAACGACTTGTGTCATCCGCGAAAACGCCCAACTCCAGTCTCACCACAGACGACCAAGGCTGCATCGCGAAATTTAATGCGCATTCTTCCCTAGCGGAGATATTTGTCAATTACGTATACACGGAGAATGACAATTCTTTAAAAAATCTGACACTCCAAGAAATTTCCGAATTAATGCGTCTTGCACAAGAGTATCAAGTGGGTAAGTTGCTCGGACATGGAATGAACATGATTATGGAGAAAGAGGACATTGCCTGGTTTGAGGTAGAGGATCTCATTCAACTCTACTCCTCTGTGCGGCTCCTCTCGTTGAATTGTGAGCTTGCTGTTAACTTTAACAAAAAGATGTTGGCAATCATGAGAAAGTAAGTTGCTTTTTCACCTGAAAGTATAGAAAAATTGAAGAAGGCATGCTAACTAAAATATTTAAACTTGTTCATTGGTGAATTTTTAAGAGTTCTCCTTCAATCAAAAAACAAACGAATGCGGCCAAATGAGAGTGGAGATAAGGAGGAGACCGTTCTCATGTCAATGATGAAAGAAGAGGACTGTCAACGTCAACAAATCTTGAGGGACGTGGTTGCTGATCTCTCCACCCTGTATGGCTCTGAGGAGTAGTGCGATAAATTTTTGGTACAAAAATGTTCATGGTTTAGATCGTCAGTATCATTCAATCTTATTTCAAATTTTTGCCAACAATGGTCGTGACATATATAACGCTCTTTTAAATAAATTGTTCCTTCTCAAAGGAATTTTTCTCCTTAATTGCTTTAATTCATTCATTACTTTACATACACATCATCCCCAGATGGATATACTACAACACACTCACTATTGCATATTGCATGGCAGGGAAAATTCATTCCATTTTGCAGATATCATGTGTGCATGTACATAATAAGAAGGATTTTAGAATTGTGGATATGCAAAATTCTTTAGGGAAGGGGAAGACACTGTACATTTCTCACAACCTCCAAGTCCAAAACATGTTGAAATTATCGTGCTATAAATAACTATTAACAAACAAATTTAAAATTCCTATACAATATTTATTCAAGCTATCGTAGGTAAAGTTTGCATTATAATACTTGCATTAGCATGAGCTTGGGAATACAAAGTGCTCCGACTGTGGAATCAAACTTCCTTCGATTCGATGTCTTCGATGTGAACAAAAATATTTAAATGTTTTAAAGGGCACCATACTATATCGATGTAAGAGTTAACCGGTGGGGTCCAAAAATAGAATATACCCGTTGTGTGGTAGTCACTCTGTGACGGTGGGTTCGGAATCTCGGGATTGATTTAGATCAACTATTTAAATTTTGTGAACTCCATCAAATCATTAATCGTTCAAACACAGATTCAGACAGTTGGTGAATCTTCCAGCTGTCAGCTAGCGTAGCTTCTAGTTTTGTTGTTGTTACTAATTAGCTAGAGTACATATGTGCATTTACCACAATGAATTTCAACCGCCACAGCATCCCGTATACCTGGTCTGAGGACGACGCTAGGGATGGAGCGAAACAGAAATCGAGTCAATCTCTGCAAATTTCTAGTATTTCGTGCAGTAACCGTCAATGTGACGAGGAGATAATTCAGGTGGATCGTGGGGATTACTACTGCTCACGAGAATGCTACCACAAGAGACTTGAAAGAGATGATCTTGAGGTGGACTCCACTACCTCACAGTTCAGCCGGATGACAATTTTGGGGAGAGGTGGAACTGGTGTACTTGCACAAGGAGTCGAGCGTTTAGCTATTCGTGTCGATGAGCAATATGGAAGGATTGTAACGGTAAGTTTCCAATACAAGTTCATGTGGATTCTTTGTTCACTCTCACATTAAAACTATATCTCTCTCTTGGGGCAGCTTAAGACTGGCGATACACTGACGGTAATATGACATTTTCTTAGATTCAGAAGGGTTCATACGCCAGACTTCAGAGGAGTCTAAATAAGAATGAGGGGAAGAATAGTAAGCCCAAACCCCGATGTGATGAGGAGAAAGCAAAGTTAGCCAAGTTACTAAATATGGACCTTGAAGACTCGAGCGAGAGTGGCTCAGACTGCGATGAGGAAGGACAGCGTTCGATGCTATCCGCACATGATCAAGCCGGTTGTCCTGCTCATCCACCTCTGCCGATGGGAAGTGGAATATATATTCAGGTTCACAAGAAAAAACGATTGTCCAAATAAAATTTGGGAAGAAGGAGAATGTGTAGAAGCTGTCCCAAACTAAATTTACTTTGTGTTTGTTTGCAGGGATTCATAATAAACATCGTTAGCCCTTGGGAAGTGTACATTCAGACGGCTGAGATGATACAAATGGCAGAGAAAATTGAGTCTATCTGCAACGGGCCAATTGATCCTCGCTTGATTGTGGAGGACTGGCTGCCGCGTGTTGGAAGCTTATGTGCAGCCAAATACGAAGGCATAATGTGAGGTTTCTTATAATTTAAATTATTATATAGATAACTTTTCCTCGTTTTTGCATGCACCATTTTATTTATGCGATTAGGTATCGTGCCAGAATTCTTCAAGTAGCGGGGGATTCATTCCGAGTAAAATTTGTCGACTACGGAAATGAGGAAAGTGTGAAAGCGAAGGACTTGCAACAGTTGAATCCAGAAGTATCACTCATTCCTCAACAGTGTGTCGTCATCAAATTGTCTAACGTCAGACCAAGACGTGCTGATGAAAACATGTGGAAAGCAGATACGGTCCAGTATTTAATTGAGAATCTTGATGGAGGAATTGTAGAATTGGAACTGGAAATGATGGTATGCGTTATGCTCATTGCTCTTGTATATTTTGACTTTGCAGCTAATTATGATCAATATCTCTTTCATGAATTTTCACAGGAGAAACCGAGATGTTATCTGGGGAAAATGAGTGTTACATCAACTCTGTTTGGTACAATTCGAGGAGATCTTGGGGAAGCCCTTGTGCTGTGTAACCTAGCGGAATCTCAGGATTAGTTCTGGGCATGTGAAATGTGAATAATGAAAACAAAGCTGAGATTCTCATACTATTCTGGGGAACACAGTCTCAGCTTAGCACCTAAAGCTGTGCATATTTATACCTATACTGTTGGTCTCTCTGTGTAGCATATGATTTCATGTATTTCATATTTCGAAAAGTTTAAAATAAAAACGTAAACTGAGGCGACAAATTCATATTCATGAGGTATTGGTTTCTATTCATAAACATAAATGCTTTCGCTGGTACATCGAATTGTAATAAATTGTTATTTTGACAAGTCTCAAGAACGCTAAAATATAAATGATATGGAATTCATGGTTAGAAGCAGGTGCTTCTAACCGAATGGAGTTTAGTGCGTTTCGTGTGAATAATCGGCACATGGAGAAATCGTCACGAAAACTTGTAGAAGCTTTGTTTCACGCAATCAAAATTCTATTGGCATACAAACAATCGTTTTGCACACTATCTTGGTGTTAGCACAAGAACGAAGTCAAACTAAATCAGTTTTTGATTCCCTAGTTCATGAAAGATGCTTATATGCTTTAGTAAGGTTATAGCATTTCTTCTGACAGTCCACTGTCCACCATAGCACAGCGCTACACATGACATGAGCACATCAAAGTGTTTAGTGTTTGATTTAAACTCATATCATAGTTCACGTTCCCATTTACAATTAGTCGTAGCAGTGGCATGGCCATACTTACAAGCTCGAACTCAATGCTGTTTCGTCTGTCCGTGGAGTGTTGCGTCTTTTGTGTAATTCACGTAACAAGTTGCTCGTCCACGATACAATCTCCTCACGCTACATACAATTCCAGTTTCAATGGGTAAGAGTGAAGTTGACAGAAAGCATAATCCTGGTTGTGGTTACACTTGCCAGCAGGCTGATTCGATAAAAAAAGAAGAATTAAATGCTCCTCTATGATCTATCTATGTACATATTGTATTTGAAAACACATTGTGAGAGTGGTAGTGGGAACACGATGTGTATCAATCACTGTTTCCCTACTTCTAATTGTGCGATTATTTCCATCGTGTATTATGTGGAACCTGGTGAATTTCCTCTGAATGATCGTAAAATATATAGTTTACCTTGAAATGTGCTCCGGGTCATAATTCAACATGATTGAGTTGAGTATGAGAACAGGTGCACACTTGACTTCGTTCGGCTATTGATAACATGATAGATTATCTTTTTGCTCTACACCTGTAGCATACCTGCACACTTTCTCATTCATTCAAGTCCTCATGCCTGAGTCTGCATGACATGACACAACGGCACATCTCTCAGAAAAGTCGAAACGTATGAGAATTTGTGCTTGCCTAGCTCCATTCCAAAGTTAACCCTAACAATTTCAGAGTCAATCAGTGACAATGGCCCCCAGCGATAATAAAACGTTGAAAGACTTGATCAATTATCACATTGTTCCGCCAGTTTTCCTCGTATTTTTCACCGTAGTTTCTCAGTTTCTCGCACAGAAAGGGAACCCAGAAAAACCATTTCGGACCGAATACCTGCTTGGAAATGAGTTCGTGTGGACTTGCATCGCTGGTCTGACGTTGTGGGCTTTTCTGTGGTTGTGGGTGCCATCGAAGAAGTTCCATGGACCCACCACTTCCTTCGGATTCACTCCAGCTTATCAGGTACGAAAATGACGCAGAAAGCCCCATTGGCTTTTGGCTTCGTCCTTTGTTGCAAGTTGAACCACATTTGTTATAAGCAACTCCTTTCTCGTTTTTCAGGCGAATGGAGAGCTGTACTACTTCGCTTCTCTCATCATGCTTCTCTCCATATCTTATGTACATCCTGAGTTTTGTGTTCGACTTTATGACAACAATGGAGCCTTAATTGGAGCCTTAAATGTTGCAGCATTATTGACCTGCACGTTTTTACTTGTGAGGGCGAAACTGAAAACCAAAGAAGAAGATCCGTATCTCTTGCGAAACGTATGCGAAACAAAACCTGTAACTTCCCACAATTTAGCCCGTCCTTGTGGTTCTCGTAATGATACAAATTCTGCATTTAAAAATTTGTAGAAATACCCAATTTTACACGAGTTCTACAGAGGAATGGAACTCCATCCCCGTTTTCTTGGGGTGGACGTGAAGCAACTCATCAACTGCAGAATGGGCATGCTGATGTGGCAACTTTTGGTCATAATCTACTTCATTGCTGGCTGGAAATTGCATGGCTTCGATGCAGGCCATTCAGTGAACGTTCTCCTCCAGACTGTCTACATTTACAAGTTTTTCAAATGGGAAACAGGCTACTTCAATACTCTCGATATAACCTTGGACCGTGCCGGCTACTATTTGTGTTGGGGTTGCCTCGTTTGGGTCCCCTCCTTTTACACTTTCCACTCCTACTTTTTCGTTTACCATCGACCAAGCATTTCCACTATTGAAGCTGGCATTTTACTAGTCCTTGGCTTGCTCGCAATTTGGTACAATTATGACGTGGACAGGCAGAAGGAACTGTTCCGAACTGCGGAAAAGGGGAAAGTTGTGAAGGTACGGTAACAAAGCGTATATAATATTCAAGGTCACCCTTCTTACCCCTCCCAAACTCAATCATGGTATTTATTCATCTTTTCCAGATTTGGGGCAAGAAAGCGGAAGCCGTTCAAGTTTCTTATACCACCGCCGACAGGAAGCGAAAGGACACCCAACTCTTGATCTCAGGGTGGTGGGGTATAGCTCGAAAGATCAACTACACTTTCGAACTCTCCGCAGGGTTCCTCTGGTCCGTCGTCGCTGGATTTGGATATGGAATATGGCCCTTCACCTATATCCTCTTCCTCGCCATCCTTTTGACTCATAGGGTGTTCAGGGATGAAGACAAGTGTAAAAGTAAATACGGGAAAGGATGGGATATCTATTGTTCCAAAGTACGATATCGTCTTATACCATTTCTCTTTTAAGATGCTCAACAAAAGATATATATTTCTGTCATGTGTAGATACTTTTGATAAAGATAAGATTTGCACACAAAAGCTTGTACATTGTACATCATTTGAGCTTTCTGCATTTTATGCAAATGAAATGAATAAATCCACGCGTATACAATCGGCCACCTCCTGAGCGATGCTCGTCAAGTCATCAACACAATTCTACCAGAGCTTCTGTTCATTTTCCAAGAAATGTTCATATTTATTGTGTTCCATTCCTTCATTCCAAGAAACAACCTAAAACTGTGTTGTCGTATTCTAAATTGTGAGTTGATGAAAGTGATAAAATTATGGAATTCGGCGATTTGAAAGTGATTTGAGCAAATGTCGGTGTTCAATTACGTTGTATTTTGCTCATATGCTAGTTACCTTATGTTTGTTTTGTAAGCATAGCACTTGTGCACTTTTACATACGTTAGGGTAGCTTCCGCATGCAAATTAGACACTCGAATGACATCATTCGACGTCGTTTCGAGTGTTGGGTGTATCGAGGTGCATTTAAGTCGACGACGAATTTAAGTGCACAATTCTCGGGAGAGGTATTTTTATTTTGGATTTGTGACGGTTGACAGTAGTTTTCGACATTTATTATCAGTGAGTCGTGCATCATTTATAAATTTAATTTAATTCATTTCTACAGCATTGTTGAAATTTGAAATTAAAGCGTTCGCAGCTTAATATTACAATTCTATCACAACTTATCACCTCCAATCGTATCAGCTGTCAGCAGACAAGTGCGCGCGCTCATCATGCCAAAGAATAAGAAGCAAAAACTTTTGGGCGGAGGTCAGAAGTCACGTCGTCCACCACCCCAGCAGCAAGGTCACAGTCGGCGGAATAAACGGGCTGACGAAAGTGAGCGAAATGAAAATGAAGCACCTAAACATGAGGAAGGAAGCATCAGTAAAAGTTCCACCTCTGGTATTTCAACCAACGGAGAAAGCAGTGGAGGCGTTGGCAATGATTGCACCAAGAAATATTTTGGACCCACCATACCAGTAAATGGAGAAAGCATTGCTACAAATAATAACGGCGTCCAGAAGAAATATTTCGGTCCAACCATTCCAACGGTGACGGGTGGAGGAGGAAGCCAGTTTAAAAAAAAATCTACTCTAACAAACGGAGAAAGCAGTCAGAAATATTTCGGGCCCCCGTTTCCAAGAAGTGGAGGAAGCACAGAAACTAATTGCGTTCAGACAAATTCCTTGCCACGCGTCAGTGCCACCGTTTCCGATTCATCAAGGAGAGAAAGCAAAGGCATAACTCTCATTGGGTGTGTTCAAAAACCTTATGTACCTGCTAACTCCTCCCAAGAAAGTACCCTCAGTATCCCTACCGCCGGTACCAATCGTAGGAAGAATTTTTCCAGCTCACTAGGTGTGGTGCCTTCAGGTTATAAAGTACTTGGGGCAATGGATGTTCAGAAATTTGAATATAAAGGAAGTGAGAACGCAAGCAATTTTGCCCGTGAAGAGTCACTGAAGAACACTACTCCCACTCCAGATAAGAGATCGGGACTTTCCATAAAGTCTCGATTGATTTCGTCCATAGTCTTGGAAAACCCTACATTGCAAAAACTGGACGATGGATTTGATTTGGAAGAGAGACCTCCACATTGGTGTCGTTATTTGAATCCGTGGAATGCACGGAGGTATGCTCATGGATTGTCATCGAACTTCTCCAGGTACAAATTTCTTACTTTTTATTTTAAGCTCACACACAAAGCATGATTAATAAATGAAATAATAATACTTAATACGCATGACAAAAATATATCTTTAATGATATATCTTCATCCTTTGTTTGAAGTCCTCGTTTGGATGCTGGCGAAGATCAGTTAGTTGGAGATGTGGATTTCATATCCGATTGGGATAATATAAAAGCTTTACTAAAATCTCACCGTACGGATACCCATGTAAGTCGGAGTCGCAATTGGAATCTTATGATTACGTATTACGTTACTTCCGTAAAATTTAATTTGAGCTAACAATAACAATACCTTAACATGTTTGTGTTATAGCTCAGTTTCCTGATTCACCGACTTGGTAATTCAGTGACTATAAATCATCTTGATCTACTCGGAGTAATTCTTTTTCCTGGGTTTCTCCAACTTCCCGGAGAGTGTACAAATTTCATCGAGAAAGTTATTGAAAAAAATGTAGGCCCAGTGAATTTAAACTAAAAGTTTGCTTGCTGGTTGTATATATTGTATTCAAAACTAAAAATTAAGTTATATCTTGCTTTGTGGTTGTTTTAGAGGAAGAAAATCAAACTTGAAGGAAAATCTGATGACATCGTTCTTGCAAAAGAAGCATTTCATAGATTGCTACATTTCAGCATGGCACAGCCGATGAAACTTGATATCCAGCAGAAAGAAAGCCCAACGAAGCAGGTTCTAGAATTGAGAAAATTACTTCGAATTAAGTATAAATATAGATTCAATAGATTGTAGAATTTACACATGGATGCTTGTTTCACGTTTCAGGGTTCAAGGTCAGAGAAATTTCTTCACCGGTCTATGCTCACAGTTGAAAATTTGAATTTCTTGGTTGGGAGCGACATTCCTGTATTTACTCAAGACGATAAAGAAGGCGAAACGTCGACAATACGAGCAAAGTAAGTTTTGCAATATTTTGAAATGATATAATCTTTCTGCTTCTGCTGGTCAGTTCAATAAGGCTCAATTTCCAATGATTTGTTCGTTTATTTGCGGAAACGTGTGTTTAATCGAAAGCAACTTGGGTAATTTATGTACACTTTATGGACGTTTTTGCTTTTAGCGATGCAAAATCCAACCGTGGGTTAACATCCGTTGATTCGTATGATATGTGGCTTGACAATATGTTGATGCAGTGTCCCAAGACTGTGTTAACAAATCACAAGGACTTGCTGGTTTCGTCAACGGAACATATCTGTACAAATAAGTTGCCTGAGGTTGGCCAATTTGATCCGACAATAGAATTGGAACAGGGAATGGACTTGTTGAAGCTCATTAAGAAGACGGTTGAATCTGGTTCGTCATACTGGTTATATAAAGGTACATACTTTACAATGAGACGTGTTGGCGAGGAACAGATGAACGATGTACAAGCAAACCTTTTCAACTCAATGTATTAATTAAAATAATTATAATTCGCAATAATTACAGCACCAGGATGCCAGGAGTTGACATTATACAATATCTCCAACATTCGTGTCGAAGACAAGGGACCATCCATTTTCGAAAATTGGAAACATCTTAATACTCCGTACTTCGGTGCCAATGCGCTCCTACAATATGCCGATCTGATCAGTAAAGCTATTGTTAAAAAACTACTTAATGAAACTGTTTTCATGCCCAAGATTAATATGCAAGGCCCTTTAAAGAAACGTGGAATTGGAATACAGTTAAATGAAAGCGATTTAAATGCAAAGTTGGGTGATCAGTTAAAATCGCTGAAACGCCACCTTAAGGTTGGGGACTGGATAGGTAAGTCGAACTCTACATTTGTAACAAATCCTGCGTATACTAATTAATTTTGTTGTGATTTGACTATAGCTATATTAGTATTGGTTAATGTCATTTCAGTTCGAGGATTGGATGAACTTACAGCTAATTATTTTGAACGAACTGCGAGGTGCATCAAGGGAATTTATTCAACGGCGATCGATCTTGCTCCCAACATGAGAAACTGCCTATACAAGCATGGGACGCGACAGTTTTACTCCATGTGCGCCGAACTTAAAAAATCATTCGGTAACAATAACACTTAACTTTGTTACAACATACACATTGAACATTTTTCGAATTTAACATTGACTGGCACTCGGTTATTGTTGTTCTCAAAATAGGTCCGGAGACAGAGTTCAACAATAAAATTCCTGAACTGTGGAATGGGTCAGAAACAATGAGGAAGCTAAAGATCGAGTATATGGACGGACAGTGTGACATTTTAAACTCGCTTTCCGATTGGCACAGCAAAGTTACTAATACTCATCTTAACCAGAGTGACGAGGAGCGACTTGAGTGGATTGATTTAGGATGTAAAATTCGCACATTGAACGCTGATATACTCTGTATTATTTGTAAGAATTCCATCGAGAAGGGAAAACTTTTACATTTGGAGTCGGAATCTCCTTTGGAACAACATAAGAAGGTATACAGTGTTTACTAAATAACTGTAATCTTGTCAAATATTTTATGTTAATCTTCTTAATAATAGGCTTTGAATTCCTTTTGTAGTTTTTACAGGCAATTTCACTGTTCAAGATGGCAGTTGAAGGAATTGATGCAAAAAAGCGACTTCGAACTGAAGAAAATTCTTCGTTGGCCCTGTTAAAAGACATTCCGTCACAGGAAGATCTTATAAACTGGAAAATGTCTTCCCTCTACTGGAATACTGCACGGTTTTGCCTTATGTATCCACCGTTTTTATTTCAGTGGAACGAAAATACGTTCGGAGTGGATCAAGAAGCACTTTTATCTTCTTTTGGAAATGACCTGCTTGGACTGGAGGAACAATATCAGCCCATTGGATCAGCTTTAGCGCTTTGCATTTTGCACGCTAAGAAAGTAGGAAGCCACCATCCTCTTATTTCTGAAGATATGCTCAAGTGTAGAAAAGGATTAGCTTATGAACAGATGGGTGACGTATTCAAAAAAACGTTTCAAATGGGGAATTTGAAGGTTAATGAAGAATTGTTAAGTAAATATAAAGTGGGTAATACCTCCCCGTGTGATGACATGATGTACATGATGGACAAGCGTAGAGATTCCAGGGACGCGGTTTATGGGAATTCGCCGGAGGCGACGTCAAGGTTTGTAGAGAATGGCAGTAATATAAAAAACATGGATGCTCTCTCATCTGCTATTACTTATTTCGGTATGGCAGCTACATTCCAGGAAAAAAATGAATATACGGTAAAGAGCCTGAAAGAGCTGCAAGCTTTGCTTGGAACTTAGGAAAAAGTTTGTTTGCAATTGGATTAAACTTTGCAAAATTCATTTTGACATTAGTAACGTGACGGCAGATACCGAGTAGAATTAGTAGACGCGATTGATTGTATGATTTGTAATGTATTTCTTCTTACACAGGTTACGTGTGTAATCTTATTCTCATCAGATTAAGTTTTTTAGTCTGAACTTTGTCATAGGTAAGACCTCTCTAATCCCGGTTAGAAATTTTAACGTTACGAGTGTAATTTTTGAGACGTATTTTTGTTTTTACTTATTGTTAACGACTAATAGATATACAGAAATACGTGATTCTCTATTTCCGTGATCTGTAACGTATAATATGAATTAAAATAAAAAATCTTATTATACAGTCAAGCGATACTGATCATTGTTCTTTCGTACGAATCAATTCAGAGCTACAGCCTAAAGTAATTTTTATATACAGGAATAGTGACAGAAGAAACGATATTAGTTATCCTACATTGAACTATTTAAGATCGCCTCAAGCACGATGGTACGAACTGTCTCCTCCAAGCGGTGGAATAGGACTATTTGGGTCTTGTTGCTGCATTTGCATCTGCATCTGAAGTTGTTCATCCTGTAACAAAGCATGCATTTATAAACTACTGCATAATATGGGGTGTTCAAGCAGATGTATACGAATAGTATCTCGGGTTTATAAATATTTATACTTACAGGTGATAATGGTCGGAACTGGTCAGCAGTCATTCTAGTAAATAGGATTCCAACTCCTTCAATCATTGCCAATAGAACACCCCCAATAATCGCACTTCCCACCATAGCGCCTACTCCACTCCTAGCAGCCAAAATTCCTCCAGTCGCTGCCCCACTCGCAATAGCATTCCATGGATCTTCTTTACCCCTTAATTTGATAAGACTACAGTCGATTGTTGAAAATAAGCCTCCCCACACTGCAAAGTTTCCTCCGATTACAGGTGCTTTAGTCTTAATCGCTGTCATACTACCACTGAAACGATGAGACATTCCGGCTGGAGAGTTACGGAAACCTTTAATTGCTTGAAAGAGAGAGCCTCCAATCGCTCCCATTGTGAATGCACCTCCACAATCGTCCACTATTCTCCATGGACTGGAATCGAGAAAAAGCAATGAATCAATCACTCATAATCATTAATCATCAACCCTCGATTGTTTTTTAACTTCAATTCAACCCAACTTAAATCTTACCAAGGCTCTCTTGCATATTCCTCCATTCTGAGTTATTCGAAATAAATTCCTGAGATCACTATATTCCTTCTACTATTTACGTATCAATAAACCGAATTCGTAATTAATTAGTACTCCAATATAATTGACTAATTAATGTTGACTAGCGCTCTTTTGTTTGTAGGTAGTAGATGTTTTCGAATATTTTAGATTAGATTCTATAAATTTTAATTAGATCCGATATCGCATGATTCCAACAGGAAAAAGGAAGGGGAGCTCCTCCAGCAAACATCACATGTACGCAGCTAAATGCACCCACATGATATTTAAGTGGAGATTCAAATTTCGCTCGGAAATTGCATCACCCTGGATAGAAACATTGAGTATCCTTCCAATAACTTGTTTTGTTTATGAGTCGAGAATTCCTTTGTTCTGGGGAGAGATGAAGCATCAATACGTCATAGTCGCGTCTCCACAGGACTCTCCTTCGGCCCTTCCCAATATACGGAATCATAAATAAGAATACTCGATCACATCAGAGTATTCTTTCTTAAATTATCAATTATCAATTATAATTTCTCCAAGTTAAAAATATGTTCATTTGCTATATCTCATGTTTTAAAATAATCGTGTAGGTGTGTGCATTTAATATCATAATATCCTGTAAGTATTCACGTATTAAAATTAAAAGTTTGAGGTGGGCTAAAACACCTCACATGAACCTGGTCATGATCTAAAACTGAGTAAAAAGAGAAGAGCACACCTGAGAAAGTTATCTCCCTTTGCTTCCCTTGTTAACAGGTAGTTTCCTGTCTCTGTCTGACTTGAAGTAAGAAGTTTGTGAATAAGAATGCACGCAGTATAGACTTGTCTCGGCTTCAGCTTTGTGTGTACACTTGTACGCAGCATAATATGTCTGGTGAGAAGGTGAGGGTTTTAGTTACCTAACATCATGTTACGTAACCAGTATGAGCTGCAGGAACTTCTATATTCCTTCAACAGAGCGTCTTGAAAGATGAAGGGGGACCCGACGGCACACACACACACAACTTAACTCGTCTTATTTTCTCAGCGGAACCAAGTGAACACTGAGCAGTGCTCAGGTGAATCCTTCCATAACAAACAACCCTTCTTTTTTTCCTTGAAGGGGAAGGTGGAAGAGGAGAGCAGTTTTTGTGCATCCGGATGAAGCCGTTTGTTTCAAGCACCAAAGCGATATCGTGTGTCAGGTGTATATACTCCTTTTTACGGTATATAATATACATTTATCCCATGCGTGCATTTCGTATCAACATCAACGAACACACGATACCCGTTTTACTCAGCCCTTTGATGTTAATGGACTCATGCACAATACAAAAAAAACTTCAAAAATGAGCTTTGATGAACTCCGTTTTTTATTACGACTCTCGTAATACGTAACGCACAAAACATTGCCAGTGCCAGTGGCACTCATCCTGTCTCTCATTCTCGTGTGCACATTTATGCATGTAGCAAAACATTACGAGAGAGGGAGAAGAGCGACAACTCTTCACCACTTTTTACTTGATACAATGTCGATTCGTATTCGTACATAAGCCAAACATGTACAAAAAAGATGCTCATATCATCATCATTGAGGATTACGTGTAACTGCATAACAATGGAATGCCCAAAGCTAAAATCAGGTTTCTCTCTGTCTCTGGTCCCAGGATGCATATAAGGATTCTTACCTTGTGTGTACAAATACAACGGTCAGCCTTCTCATTAGATTACATCCATTTTAATATAGAATACTAGATATTTTTTTGCATTTGTCGAATGACTTGATTTTCTATCATCAACTCAACTATAAGTTGTGTTGTGGATGCCAACAACCAGTCTCAAACTACTTGTACCAGACCAACTGTCAAAAAGTGCAAAATTCCATGTTGAAGTAGTGGGGTTCTTTTTTGGTTGCATGATCAAAAATTAAAGTTTTTTTACCCGTCAAACAATACACGGAGAGGGGATCAAGGTTTGCATGTGAATTCTTCTCTGTAGAAAAAGTTGTTTATTGCATGATCTGCAACCATTCCTCCGTATTTTTGTGCTTGGCTGGGTGAGCCCACCCTTTTTCTTCTCAATCGAAAATCAGTGATCCAGAAAACCCTTTTATAAAGTGAGTATTTAGAGCAAAAATATGAATGAGTAACGCATGCAATCGCAGACTCAATTTTGCCCAAAAGATAAGATACATGTCGATATAACGGGGTTATATCGACTCAATGTTGGTGTGATGAAGAAGAATTATAATTTTGGATAAGGATTTTTTGATAAAAAAGATATAATATACCTGTGGTTGTGTGTGCTGTGCTCAATTTGGATGCATTCTGCAACTCTGTGTGAGTGTCAAGCAATATAGTTTATCAATTTACGTGACACACTTCCTCTCGTTCGGTGCGCTGGAATAAAACAGTTCATGTCCTGTTTTTTTCATTTTCATTTTGTGTGACTCAATTGTGTTCCTCTGAATCACCCAGAAATATATTGATATCACAACAGAGAACAAGTGTGAGTAGTGAGCACATGCGTATTATCCAAGAGTGGGAGCAGATTATCCATTTCCCCAACTCTTCTGGACTGGACACAACACCGTTTTTGTTTAGGAACGAACCTCTCCGTGTTTGAGAACAGGAGGAACTATAGTTGACGGTTGGCTTTCTTTCGTCACGCATGCATGCAAGGCATCGTTTTCCTTATACCTTCTGCTCCTCCATCCGTAATAAAAACGTAAGTATACCAAATGGAAGGTATGATTAATGTGAAATTTCTCTCTCGCTAGTTATCCCACTCCTCCCTACCTTCGATTCTTGGTGTTTCCACTCGGAAAAAATAGGTTGTCTAGTTGCTAGTGCAGTGCAAATGCAAAATCGTATGTGCTATCTATGTGCATCATATATGCCATCCCAAATATAACCATACAACGCAACCCCATGTTTACAAAGTAAACTCGAGCCTCTTCTAAATACAGCTTGCAGGAGAAAGCGTGTGCTTAGAAAGAAATCAATACAATTAAAGCCAACAAATTGTGAAGTTTGAAAAGAAAGCAATAAGGAATAGGAATGAATTACTGTGCAATCATTCAGGTTTCAATTTTCGTCATATGCGACTTCCAAACTTATAGACTTCAGTGAAGCACCTTAAAGTAATTAATCATTCGACATAGTTTAAATACTTAAATTGTATACGTCTGTAATGATTTTTATCGCTGCTGCATTTTGTACTCTACATCCCGCTATACTGACTTTGGTTCGACGTCCGCTCATTTCACTTTGCATTGTGGATTTTTTGGATTTCCTGCAACAATGCAGAAAGTTCTGAGTATATGCGCATACTTTATTTCGAAGTTCTGTGAGATTCACTGGCAGATAGATAGACACATTGTGCAGAGATACATGACTATCTCATCCAATGACACGACAGTACGATGCAGATTCATATTCCATTTTGTGTAAATTACCTGCAACTGTGAATCACACCAATTGGTGTAGGTTTGCGCAAGGAGCATACAAGTTCGCAAAATAAATGTAACCTTTTAAAAAGGACAAATATTGGAAGGAAGATAAGAAGCTTGGGATAAGGATGGATATTGCACACATCATACGATTCAGGATAAGCAGGAAAGATGTCCATGTGAAAATGTGAACCGAGAGCATAGTGATGAGTACACAGTGATGGCAATACACATGCATGAAAATTCATTAAAAACACAAAGTGTAGGCGTAGGCTGTTTTTTACGCTCTCGACAATAATAAAAGGATTGTTGAACATGAGCGCATACTCATTAGAAGCAGTGTACCGAGAGGAAAGATCAGAGAATCGCAATCGCAGCGATCATTTTCATACTGAACCTGAGCTACATATGTTCATAATAATAAACGTGGGTATTACTTACCTGTATTTCTGTTCTAGCAAGGCTAAGTGTTACGTGAAGACGAGGCGAAACAAAACCAATGTTTTGGTCTCAACTAATCAAGGCTCTTGTTGGAGCTTAATTAATGCTCTTTTCATATATTGAATGCACTTGTTTGCAACAAAGTTTGATTATTGTTGTCACGTCCGTTTGCTCTAGACATTGAGCCTGATCTATATATGTTCTCTACTATAAAATTATGTTCTGAAATGTGAATTTCTCGTAGCATTTGTGTAAGACAGCCTATTTTTGTTTTTGCATGTGACACTGAAGGCAACACCATATCGTCCCATACTGAAGGAGGAAGAAACAAAGACATGATTTTGAGTTTGTGACAAAAATTACACACTCAACACCAAAAAACTTATGAATATGAATAGTACGAGGCGGTGTTATGTGTGATACATAATTTTTTAAAACTCTTCTCGTTATTACCTTGTGTGCACGCAAACTTCACCACAAACTTGGCAGTAAATCTCATTTCTTTTCGAAGATTCAGCATACTTAAAGTTACGGATGTGACGAAGATGTCACACATGAGCTGTGCTTGAAGTTTTGTGACGAGGACGAGACTCCCTACTGTACTTTTGGTTCATGTATGAGAAATTGTCCACCTTTTTCCAAATTATATCCTTGGGATTCGTACAGCATTGTTGTGTGATAATGTGTTCATTAGAGCAAAGGAAAGCTCTTCTCCCACATTTAACATTGTCACAAGAAAACAAGTTCTGAAGATGTGGAAATGTGACTCGTAAGATATAACTACACCCCCCAAAATAGCTCAAATCAAAGTTCGCAAAAGTTGACGGTGATGTGATATATAATTGAAAAATGAGACGGAACAAAGGAGGAACTCCGCCAGAGGACAAAATGACATTTCTGTGTGAGTCGAGGAACAAATGTGCTCGTCGCACAAGAACGGACAACTCCGTCGCAGTACAATCTCGGAACGTGTTTCCCTTCCGAAGGAAATGGAAATTGAATCATTATGTAATTATAGTCACCGTGTGTTCATTATTAATGCTATTCAGTGATGATGTGAGTGGGCAATTTATTGACTTGGGCTACGGCCGGCAAACAAGCAGCACCACACCAAGGCCAAACATTAGTCATCAGTACACAAATTACAATAAGAATAATCAGCAAATCCGTGACTTAAGGGACTACCCCGACCACGAGATTAACTGGCTTAGTCCCGATCCCTTTGCGGATATCGAGAAGAAACGACAACAAGCTTTGTACAATCAAAGTTTGCAATATGACGTGAACACCTACAATAGGGAGAGGGAGCGACTTCAGTATCAGAATCCGAATGTTCGCTTGCCAGGGTATATTGTCGAGGAGGAGCTCAAGCCAGAGCATCGTGGAGACACTGGAGATCCTAATGATCCTAATTATAAACCGCCTCCAACTGGATTTGGGGATGAGAGGTATGACGGTTTCGGGAGAAATTTGCCTGTGGGATCGGGTGGCACGAACAGTAATGTTAATTCCATTGGAAATAACCAACGGAGTATTGGAGTAAACAATGATTGGAACAATCGCCAATATTCTCAAACACCGTTCAACGGGTCACGAAGCGGAAACATGAACATAAGCCCAGGAAATCCTTTGTTGGGTCCTCCGAATAATCCGAACTATCAAAACAACCCGAACAACCCGAACAATCCGAATGCTAATGCGTATCCAGCTTATGGTCCAAATTTGCCACCTCCCTCAGACGGATCACAGCGATATCCTAACCAACAAGGCACCGACCAGAACCAAAGGCAATGGAATAATATTCCAGGTTATCCTGGTGTTGGGCCGAGCTCCAACCTGCCAGGAATGTCTGGTGATAACTACTTTCCGAATGGGACTCGGCGAACGGGTGCGTATCCATCCAGCTACTATCCAAATGGTACTCGAATAAGTCAATTTGGAAGCTCAACGTATCCAGGATCACAGAGCAATTATCCCAACTACCCTGGCTCTGGAAGTAATAGAGACAATCCGTATTATCCGGGGAATAATGTGCAACAACAACCATACAATCCTAGACCATACGATTCCACGTGGAGATCAAATTCTTATCCTGGAGCGCCTGGATCATCTAGTGGCGGTGGAAGTTATGATGGCCGTAATAATAGATATCCGGGACCCGTGAATTATCCCGGAAGGGTTACATTCAATCCGGGGGATCCCTACGTGAACATTTGGAATGAGCAGTGGTCCACTACGACGTATAGACCTACTGCGCCCGGAGTGCTCGGGAAATGGCGTCCGGACTTGCAGGGACAACAGCGGCCTGAGGATATTAATCAAGTGCCACAGCCTGTTTATGTCACAACAAATTATGGTCGCATTCAGGTACGATATTCAGGGAAGCTTTAAAGGAATTTGACACATTCTCGGTGAGAAATGAATATATAAAAATACGATCTACATCTTATGAATAGGGTTTCAAAGTTAAGATCTACGATGGACCTTGGGTGCCACTCCCTGCCCGACCCGGTATTGCGAATGTGGATAAAGCGAAGTCTGTTGTATCCTCTTTCATGGGAGTTCCATATGCACGGGCGCCTATAAATGAAGGAAGATTTCGACCTCCGGTACGATAATAAAAACCTTGTTTTTTGTAATCCTTTCTGACATAAGTTTTCTTGATTTTCGTGCAAAAAGTGCTAATAAATGTTATCATTTCCTGCATCTTTCTAACAGAGAAGTCATTCGGGTTGGCAGTTGCATCAAGCTGTAGAATTCGGCCCTGCATGTCCTCAGCCAGTAAGTCGTATTTTTTTGCTTTAAAAATGAACTTTAATGTGAAACTGGAGTTGTGCAGGTGGGAAACTGAAGAAAGGTGTACAAAAGCTTAGAAAATAATTTAAGTAGAAGTGCATAAAGAGGTTGGCGAGGTTAAACAAATTTCTGTACAACACCGTCATTTTTTTATATTTTATAAAAACGTAATGCAGTGCTGACAGGAAGTTCGTTTGCATTGCAAAAAAGACATGTTCATTCGATATACAGACATACATCAGACGTGAATCACAAATTGTGATGTGATATAGCAAACGAATTAACTCAAATAATGCAAATTAGATACTATAGCGTTGAGTTGAGTTTGTAAAGCTTATTGGAGCGTGACAACAGGAAATTCAATTCATACACACCTGTCATCTCGTCAACTTTAATGCGTGCACTCACGTAATCACGTTCCAGGAAGAATGAATGACTTTGATCTTTGATATTTGAGATTTCAATGAGTTCATCAATTCTGCTCATCGTCAGTACGATGCACCAGAGAAGTACTTATTAGCTCCACGTGTGCATGCGTTTGCTTAAACTTTGTGTGAAACATTAGAACTTGTATTACACAAGAATGGGAAACTTTGCATTTCATATCTGTTTGTAACGTGATTAGGATTAAACTGCAGCCAATTTGAATTCAGAAATGGGAAAATGGAATGTGGAAAGATGTACATTGCAAAGTGAAATAGACTTGGTGATAATGGACGTTTGCTTCTGATTTTATTTACAGGCGAGATTTTTTGGCTTCTCCCAAGGCATTGTGCAAGTGGACGAAGACTGCTTGTACTTGAATGTCCACTCCCCCGATGTGGGATCTGGAGTGGAAGGTTCTCCCTTCCCTGTCATTTTCTATATTCATGACGGCGACTTCATTCACGGAGCGTCAAATCAGTTCCCACCGCACCAATTGGTTGCATGGTACAAGCTTGTTGTGGTCACTGTCAACTTTCGGCTGGGTGCCCTAGGATTCCTTTCTACTGCCGATGAGTTCTCTCCAGGGAACTACGGGATGTTAGACATGTAAGGTCAACTTGAAGCTCCGTGTGTGCGAAGTTTAAATTATTTCGGAAAAAGTAGTCTTTTAAGATTTCCTGTTTGAAAAATAGTTGCTCTATGCTCAGTATATGCAAAATTACCTTTACATGTTTAATAATAAGTTTCAATTTTTGGAATTGCATGTGCAACAAACTAAAGGGCCATGGCTTTGAAATGGGTGCACGAAAATATTCGTTCATTTAATGGCGATCCAGAAAGAATCACAGTTGTTGGATTGGGCTCCGGGGCGGCTGCTGCTGGTCTACTTATGGTATACACACACACCATCGCTGATAGCTAAAATTAGTTAAAATGCTCTATCCTTAAATGAATCTCTGTTCAATGCAGGTTGCCCCAAGAACACGAGCCTACGTGAAAAACGTTGTCGCATTGGAAGGAGCTCTGACTGCAGACTGGGCTGCGATTATCGACAGATATCGAGCACAAAATACGACACAACTCTACTCCTTCAAAATGGGATGTTGGCAGGAGTACGAAACGACATCCTGGAAATTGGTCCAATGTCTCAGGTCCAGAAGTTGGCAGGAGCTGGCTAATCTGGAACTTGATGTAAGCGACAAGGATTAATCCCTTCGCATTGTCTCATACTGTCATCGGGATTTCATAGTTGCGTATTTTTGGTTTAGCCCGACGTTGGTACATTCCCCTGGGCGCCTGCAGTCGACAGAACGTTCAAAACTCCGAAAGACGACTATCTTCACGACTGGAAAGAGGAAGACTGGAGATTCTTGCCTGACTCGCCATACAATTTGCTCAAGCATGGGGACTACCAATTTGTGAAATACATGACCGGATTTTCACGTCAATCCGCTGCAGACCTCTTGTACAATAATAAGTCACTATCGCCAAACTTCATTGTCACGAGAGATTGGTTTGATGAGCAAATCCACTTGTGGGTGAAGAAATACAATTACACACTGAACCCAGAAGGAGTTTTCAGTGCCATCAAATACGCTTACACTTTCTGGCCAGATCCTTATAACACAACTCACCTTCGGGAAGAATACATTAATGTAAGGAAATAGTCATAAATTTCGCTAATTTATCCAGACTCTAGACTTGAGACACATTGTTATTTTTTTTTAATTCAGTTCCTTTCCGATGCCCTATATCGCTCACCCGTGGATCAAACGGTAAAATTGCTCTTAGCTCGAGGCATCCCTGTACACTCGTATTTCTTAAATTATACACTTGAAGGGCTGAGATTGCCATTTTGGCGAGAAGTGCCACGAGGCATGGAATACTATTTGTTATCTGGAGCTCCGTTCATGGATCCAGAATTTTACCCAGAGAGACTCAGGGTGGAACGTTCCGTATGGACAGAAGGGGATCGGAACATGAGTAACTTCTTTATGACAGCAGTGGCGAATATGGCTCACTACGGCCAGCCAACCCCAAGAGAAGTTCTTGGAATTCACTGGGAATCTTGCCTTCCCTCTGATCTCAGATATTTGGCTCTCAACGGAACTAATAATTCCACAATGCAGAGAAATTATCGGCAGCGAGAGCTCACCTTCTGGACAGAATATATGCCATTCGTGGTGGGGAGAGAAGTTCCCACTTATCCCCCAACAACTGAGTATTGGTAAGCTATAATTGTTTGTTTTTGTGTGGGATTGTTCTATGTTCTGATTTATGTTTGAAGTTTCTTTACGAATATAATACAAAATTCTTTCTTGAAGGTGGGAGCCCAATGAGCCTTTGCAGATTGCATTTTGGACAGTGAGCGGAGTTTGCCTTATCTTGGTTGTGGCCCTCGTCGCATGCTGTCTTCTGTGGAGAGCTGCGAAGAAGCAGAGGGACAGAATCTACGACGATCTGGGTCTCGGAAGTGAACCGTTGGGTCTGGGAACAATTGGTATGCAATAACAAGATTAAACAGTTCAAATATCTCCGCAGCCCAAGGCCTATTTACATTAACATTAATTTTGCATGCACATAGTTGGAGATGAAATTAGTGACTACGCAGACACACTGAAGACAATGGATTCCATGGACTCTGGAGTGAAACTAACAAGCCGACACGCAGACACAGGACCAGGCACGAGACGTGAAATGCAGTCACTCTACTCCTCCCAACCCCAAATTCATAACGGTCATCATGGTGCTGGAACCAGTGGCCCTGTTCCAGTTCCAATTCGAGGAGACCGATTCCCAACCCCAATTAAAAGAGCAATCCGAGAGGGAAGAGATACTCCACAAACACAGGTCTAGACTGCTCTATATTACCTCCGTGTTTCGTCGTCCTTGTCACCAGCCTGTCCAGTGCAGTGCATTGTCTCCGGTCTCCAGCGTGCATTTGTGCAATTTGTTGTTTGTATTTATGTGTTTTTCATGAAAGTTATACTGTAATTGCATTGTTTGCAAGAATGTAATTTAATGTGTGAATTGATATGTTATAACCTTGCCTTTCATTCAAAGTTGAAGTATTCCGTCCGTATTTTTATGTTGAAATCAAACTTGATCTCAGTACTCGTGAAACGCTTGCATTTATCGTGTGTCTCTTAAAATCTCTTACGAATTTTTTGCGCTCTCTATCGTCTAAGATCGTTTGAAATTTTGCAACTCTCCAATTTTTTGTAAAACCTATTTAATTCTTAATTACAGTTGTAGAAGACAGTCATACGTAACACACGTATTGGAATTATAACTCGTGTCTGGATATACAGATAAACTAGAGAATGCGGCATGTGCGGCTGACAATGTACCTTTTGTAAAATGTGTAAATGTATAAATACTTGCCGAGCGTAAAGCAATGAGTGGGCCCTGCCATATGTATGATATCCATTATATAACTTAATTGTTAACTTTTACTACGATTAAATAGTGTAGTCACATGTAGTTGTAATCAATCAGGGTCGCCTTTGTCATTTTTAAGTCATTTGTATATTGAATTGTACACTATTGTTCATTTCTGAGCTTGAATTATAACATGACAATTTATATCAAATAAAAAGCATACAAATATGCATAAGTACTTTTACATTACGTTTCCAGTGAAGAAAGTAATAAAAACACAATTCGTAAGTTATCTTACATCACAAAATCGTGTTTAATTATATCGCTGAGTCGGAGGAGAAAAGGCAAGTTTATTACGACACTTAGAATACTTTTGTCTCATTTGCATATTATGCACATTTATGAGCAGCCACAGCAGCATTCGCTATTTTTTGTGCGGACTATGATAGGGCGCTGATCCGAAGTTCACGTTGGTGTGAGAAGTGCATGCGTTTTAAGAGTTCGTAATAACGTGTGGAGTAAATCAACATTGTTTTAATAAAAGTTAATAAATTGTGTTCAATAAACCAGTTTACTTAAATTTCGGTAAGTTTGAAGTTTTGTCGAGAGGAACTCATCAACTCGTGGTCCAGTGGGTGGTGGGGGATATAGTTTGCTTTCGGAGTTGCACTTAATTTGTAATTTTTAAAAATTAAATCTATTGCGATCACTCATTCAGGTAAAGGTGAAAGTAGAGGAATGGAGCCACAACCAGGGCCATCATGTGCGACCTCATCGTCTTCTGGACCTGCTGCTGCTGGGCCACCGAAGGGGAAAGGCGTCAAGGAGCCTGAGAAGAAGAAGTCTCACAGGCAATCGGCAGCGATCCAGTTACAACTGAAGGCGTTGCAAACCAGCATCGAGCGGTTGATGAAAGAAAGAAGGGAACTGCTTCAAATTAAAACATTGCTGGAGTCCGTTACAAGAAATTTGGTTAGTTTGCGAATATTACAAATATATACATTGGGCGTGGAATGATCTTTTAGAGTAATGATGTCATAATAATAATATGGTGTTTTTTATAATTTTCACAGGACAGCGAAATTGGCCAGGTGAAGCAGATGAAGGAGATTTCGACCTTGGCTCAGAACTTCCAAAATGAGTTATGGCAATCGCAGACCATTAAGATGGAGCCTGAATAAGATCATATTCTGATGAATGTTCGGTGGCATGATGTTGATTGTTGATAGTTGATCGATTTTTTGCCTGCGAAAATGGAGTAATAAATACAGAAGCTTGTGAAAAGTGTTGTAATTATGCTTGTATTATTTATTTCCGGTCATCATTGTGAGATACAGAGATAGTATAGCATATAGTAGTAAATAACATTGTATAAACCAAGAGTAAAACTGTCCTAGAGTCATATAATATATGTAACACATCTTTCTTTATTATCAGTTTAACTCTAGCACTATATAACTAGATATCCCTTCTTTAAATAAGACTATTGTATTGTGTATATTGTTATTACGTCGAGAGTAACAATGTTTTGTTCCTACTCTAAACATTTTTCAGTGAATATATTCCTGGCATCATGAATTTTGTACTTTAGATAATTGTGGTTTTTTTTACATTCTTCAGTTATTTTCCCCAAAAATCTCCGTAAATCGGGAACCATGCACAAGGAGATTTTTTTGTGGAGTTGTAATCAAAAGAATCTTCTCGTCGAGGAGCGCTCTCGTGTTTTTTTATCATTTCCGAGTACAAAAAACCATTCTGTCGCCTGTCAATTTCTTTTCCAAAATTCAAACCGGTTCTCAAACGCATACACCGAAATTTTTATTCCTTATCATTTTTATGAACCATGTGCATATAAATACATGCGCCTTTTTGAATTTGCACAAAGTCAAGAATAAAGCCAAATGCTACCGATTCGTATAACTTTTGTAAAAGGATTATTTTTTTTCTCTTTTTTGAACCCCAAAATACTTTCGTTTACTTTGCGGAGCTGTACAAGTACACATTCCATATCTCCATTTCGCATGTATCAACAGTTATTTTTGAAGTTACGAGTTGAAAGAACCATTTTTTTGTGTTTAACGATTTGTTTTGTTTCGAAAATTTGGTTTTCGTGTGTGTAGATTTATAGGTACCTGTTCAGTGTTTAAGTAAAATTTATAATTATTTTCTATATCTTTTTCTACTCATCTTAATGCTGCTTTTCTCTAGCGGACGCTTCCCAAGTGAATATTAAAAGCACATAGTACATGATTTACAAATTCTTTCACAAATTCTCTTCTGATTCTTTCTTTTTTCTTCATTCCCACTCTGTAAATTGTAACCTGATTGTGTCACAGTCAACGAATCAACATTGATCCTTTTGTATTTAGAGTACCTCTGCCATATTTTCTCTTCCCCTTCTTGCATGTTTTTAAACGTACCAAACTAAAAAACTTTTTTTAAATTTATACTTAGCAGATTTAGGAATCGATAGAAAAATCGGCGCAAACACGCATCTCTGTAATCACTGCAAATCTTCTCACTCAGAACAAAAAAAATTGCATTCGTCTACGGCACATAAAAGCTTTGTTACTTTACCTATCCTTAGCCAACAAACAAATGGTTAATTATAGTAATATCGTTCATCTCATCTCATGTCATTCATCACATCACACTCATTTTTACTCTTGTTACTAAATCTAATTTTTTTTAGCTACAAGTATATTTTGTATAATATACGATTTTTTGGAATTTAAAACTACAGCATTTTTTTGCGTATTAAAGACAAAGGAAACAATCTTGTTAATGTATAAGTAACAGGAGTTTAAATGTTCTAACAATCCTCAAAATGTTAAAAATTCATATCTTGTATATATTTACACGATTCCATAACTAGCACTCATGTATTGATAACGGCGTGTCTCTCTCAATATATATCCAGGATAAATACTACGTTGGATTGTAATTAGTTAAGTTGTAAAATGTAATAATTATGTTTTGTAAAGAACAGTTAAAAGGTTGCAAAAAAGAGGCGAGAGATGTGTAAACATTTTTTTTCTTTAAAAGTGTATCAGAAACATTTCTTTTTGAGGATCCCTATTATCGTCGGATCTCCTACATAAGTAGTGGCGACTGCAAAAAATCGCCTAAAAATATACATAAAATCCTTCACATGTAAATCAAAAAAAATCTCTAATACGTTCACTCACACCGAAAGTAAATTGTACAAAGTAAATCTTGTGTTTTTAATAATATATTATATATATTATCATATGTGTGCTGAACTATTTAATTATGTAAAAAAATGCATGGCTTTATTTTCACCTAACTCATTTTGTTATTTAATTATAGCTACATGCACACAGCGATTGTGGGGAAAAGGGGTTGCGATTTTTTTCTTTAAAAAAATTGTCTAAAAACTGTAGCATTAGAGAAGGGGGAGAAAAGTTGCGACTTAAATGATTACGACTAATGCTGACAGGTTATATATAATATTATTTTATTTTATATAGCTGTAATAGCTCTACAAAAAATTCTTTCTGACTTGAGTATATATATATATACTTTTCAATTAGTTTCTTATTAGAAAGCAAATATAGTGCACGGATTATACAAGAGAACATCCTATTTTCAAAATTCCAATTCTCTATCCAATTCCATCTTTTTTTACGTAAAGCTCTTACCAGTATACATTTTCCCTTAAAATCTTGACAATTTTTTACCTAAAACTCTATAACTTGCTTATATGAATGTCATATATCATACCATCGAAACGCATAGCAGTACCAACTCGTGTGAGAAATGAATCGCGTATATATGTATCTCATCATCATCATCCTATTTCTTTGCCTCATTGAATCATCATCTTACGTTTCCAGTAGCCTGGCATAAAGCTATCGGAATAAAAACAGAAATGAAGACTGAATCTGAATCTGAATGCACTGTTGCCCGAATTATATTTAATTTTTTCTCTTTGGAATCGTTTTCAGATCTTAATATTCAAACAAAGAAGATTGATTTTCTTGCGTTGGTTGAGAAAGGTTATTTTCACAAAAACGAAAAGAGTGAAAAATCCGTGATTGTCATTAGTAAAATATCTCTGGAAAAAAGTGTGTTTCTATTTTTTTGGGGGGGAGGGGAGAGGTAAAACTCAAGTAAAATTGCAGGTGTTTTGGTAAATGAAAGTTTGGCATTGAAGAAGACTCTCATCATTATAGCATCTATGTAAATAAAATTGTAATATGATGATGCGTGTGTGCACGAAGCGTGTGTGTGTGTGTACTTATATATCGGAGTAAAAAACAGACCGTTAGTAAACACAATATAGTGTTCCCTTCGGACACACAAACCAGATCATTTGTTAAAATACCATTGGAAATAAAAAACGCGTTGATCGTTTTTTTTATCATTTTGTCTCTTATAAATCTTATATTACAGTTTTTAAGCAGAGATGAAAAGGTTCAGTCTAACGGAACACTATTTGCTTTAAGTTTACCTCTTAAAAATACGATTTAGGACCAACTCCAGAAATACACATTTTGCGTTTCTATAAAAATTATTTATGCTCACACCATTTTCTTAGCATGACTTCACATTTGTTGCGGGAAAAAGAATCTCAATTTGTACTCTTTGATTCTTGACATTTTGTTGACTTGCCAGTGACAAAAGTGTGTGGAGGAGTTGGTCTCTAAAAAGTAAGTCAAAAGGGTATCACGATTCATTACTGGGCATTCGTTTATCAGTACCCCACATACTTGATTATAAAATCTAAAGTATCTATAAAAAATCTAAAAACACTGGACAGTTGCGGTTTTTGTAATAAAACCAACAAAAATACATTATTATCGGCAAAAAAAACGTCATTTTGCACATGGATATATTTATATATCTTAAAATAATACAAAATAAAAAGTTACTTTAAGAAAAAAAATTGCATGATATGCTAGATCCGTTTGTCAAAACTTAAAATATAGTGATTACTAATTGCTAGCTAAAAATATGACGTCGAAAACTCTATACTGACTTCCTTCGTAAAAGCAATGATCGCGCTGAAGAAGCAAGTCGTCTGAAGTTTAAGAACGAAGGGTGCAACCATCATATCCTCTCGAACCACGCGGAGACAACTACTTTTGGAGCAAAAGACATTTTAAAGCGTAAAATCATATAGATCGTCCGTATGGCAGTTCCAGGGTCTCGTTTCTACATTTGGATTATTTTAGTGTTCCTTGGTACAGATATTCCGATGGAGATGAATATTAGCTCGTTGTTGTATCTGTGGGCCTAGGTATGCACGCATACAATGCGGATGGAAGTACACTAATACGATTCAATTGTCGCCATTACATTATCTCTAAATCAATGCAGGCGCAAATTTGCACACTCAGCATTGCTGCACGCAGTCGAATGTATTTTTGGTATGGTTTGCTGGCAGTGCAAATTTATGCTGAAAGTAGATCATCGTAATCATCATCATCATATGTTTGCTAACTACAGGATGATATTATGATGATGATGCCGAGACAAAAATGTCACCAGTACAAAAAATGTAAAAAATGTAACGTAGCCCTTGTGCAGTTCAGACTTGCGAAGCGCACACCATGTCCAAAAAAAGTTTATTTGGATGTGATGAACTACGAAGAGCGGATTTTAACACTCTTTATTGTCGAATATGTTTGGATGGTTGTAGACAAAAGGCCATTTAATTTATGATCGTCTTGCTGTCATGCTTTCGCATGTGCTCTTCCAACCCATTCCGCTTCCTGCTGACCATGACACGTGTCTGGTGGAACTGCGCGTGCATTCCATGCACTCATTTCATGACTGGCTTTGGGAGCAGTGACGACAGAATATTTGAGAAACGAAAAAATGTGGAATGATCAATATATTCCCTTCGCAGTTAGGCATGCCCTGTTCTTCTCTCTTTCTTGATTGTTTATTGCGCTTTACCCGTTCTTTTTTAATCTTCATCGTTGTGCACAAGCACAACCTCGTCTTCTCACCAGAAAAGTAAAATTGAAAACTAACTCAAATCATGTTATTACGAGAAGAGAGCATCCACAAATCATCACATTACATATGTGCGCCCACACAAATTGCTTTGATACGTTTGCAGGTATTCATGCAAATTCCATCGTTTCTCAATCCCCCCTCAAGACATTGCATAATTCTTCAATGCACTTCAGCCATCTCAAATTAGCATAGCAAATTGATGCGAAAATCTACTTTGTACTCTTTGCAACCTTAAAAATTCCCATTTGATACATTCCTTTCATTTTCCGCGATGTTGGTTTTCATTCATGCTCTGTTGACTCGACTGCTTTCGCAGTTTTACACACGTGGTCACTTTATGCTTGAATTTGCCTCAAAGAAATTAATTAATTTAAATGAGTTCATCGACTCATTCATGCATAATTAAAAGAAGATGAAAATGGGTGTTGGAAAACTCAACAAATAACTTCATTCTCTCCTCTTCTTCATTTTAAACTGAGAATGGATGCTGAATTGACATTTTCTAAATGAATTTTTGATGATTACATACCCTTTCACAGTTTTGTAGCAGCTAATTGGCCATGTCAAGTAGACAAGTATCTCATAACTTTAATTTATATGCGTGCAAGTTCTTTTGTGATCGCTAATTACTAGTTATCACCTTGCTCCCATCACTT